>CM075816.1:28135706-28177880 GCA_037975025.1 Excoecaria agallocha
TTTATCTTTTGAAATAAAGCATATGTTTAAGGAGTTTCGGGTTCTTGAACCTTGGGGTTTTGCATCATTTGGTATCAGAGCCAAAAGAAAGGTAAATTCTTATTTATCTTTGTGTTAGGTTTGTGTTTTATTTCCTTTGATTTCTTTATGTTTATGCCGAATTAGGTAGTGATATGTTTTGATTTGTGTGTTTTTTTATGTGTTAAATTTAGCCGTTTCTCTTTCTTACCTTGTATTTTGATTCATTAAAAAGCCTTAGAAACTGAACTTGAATTTTGAATTTTTGGCATAAAATAAAAAAAAACCAAATTCTAGTAGTAGTAGCCTTTAGATTAGTGTGTTGAATTAAAAAAAATAATTGTGGTACTGTTCACGACACTGTTCATCGCACTTTTCACGGTACTGTTCATCAAAAAAAAGAAAGAAGGGAGAAAAACGTGAAAGAGAAGAAAAATAGAAGAAGAAAAAAATTAAGGAGCAAATTGAGCAAGGGTAGTTTATATAGCCTAAAGAAATCATAATCCTTTCATAAGTGGAAAAAACTAATCTTTTTTGCTTTAGGATTGGGAGGGACAGCATATACACCTTTTCCAAATACCTTTGGGAATCCTTTAAAGGGTAGGAAATACAATCCTTATTGCTTTGGATTTAGGTTTTCAAAATCCAATCCATACTTGATTTGGAATTACAATCATAATCCTAGTTAGACAAGGATTTCTACTTCGCAAATATTTGTGCTATTCATTTATTATCCATTTGTGCCAATCATTTTTATCATTTGCTATCCATTTGTGCAACCATTTTTGGCAAATTTTTTCATCATTTGTGTAACCATTTTTGGAAACTTTTTCCACCATTTGTGCTATCATTTTTGGAAACTTTTGCCATCATTTTGCTATCACTTTGCCATCTTTTTTCCATCGTTTTGCACATAACTTGACACACTAATCAAGCTTGTTACATCATTCGGCATAGTGAATAAATTGGCTCTAAATTGATTTATTTTGCATGTTTTATACTTTATTTAGTTTAATTTGGTATTCTTGTTGATCTCTTTCCTTTGTTGGGTAGAACAACTGTTGGATTTTAACAGTTACATGCATCACATACATGAGCGGAATTTTAAAAATTTTTTAACCATTAGATCTGATCTTGCCATGAATACACAATATAACTATATGAGAATAAGAAAAATCACATTTGATTTTTGTTGAACAGTTGATTTTACTTCGCACCGGGTTGTCGCAAACCACAGTTTCCAAAATCGAACACCTCCAATGAGTAATCCACACTAGAGAGGGGTAAATTGAACCAAAAAATTGGTGTTCAACTAGGGTTGGCCGAAATCCAAGAGGCTAGCAATGGAAGTGGCGCAAAAAGGGAGAGAGAATTAAGAGAAATAGACTTTCCTTTTTGTTTTAATCACTTAACCCTAATTCTCATTAGTTGGCCTTTTATAGTTAGGTTAAAATTCCAACTCCTTAATGAGATTGGGATCTTTAAAATTGTTGGAGAATTATTAATTGGGCCTCTGGAATTAATTATAATCATTTGGGCTTAATTAAATCCAAATTAAATCTTTTCATAAAAGACCATGCACAAAATCCACAAACTAGGCCCTTTGTGCATCTAATTGGATTTAAATACCCAAATGGATTCCAAATCCAACCAAATTAAATATGTGAGTTCCATAACACTTATGTAACATATATAAATTAATTTGGTCCAAGAAAAAGCCCTCTAAGCCCTTCTGTATGGAGTTGGCGTGTAGCCCTCTTCTGGAGGGCTTCCTCCAACTTCTTCATTCATTTGGCCCTTTATAATTTCTCCAATGGTCTTATTAATTATTATATCAGTCCTATAACACTTATAGTAGTCTTATAACACTTATAAGATAATAATAATTAATCATGAAATATATTATTTCATTTAGGTCCAATTTACAGAACATTTCTCAAAAGTTTCGCGGACAATTTTATTTGATCATAATTAATTAAACTCTTTAATTAATTATTATCATATTCTCCTCTCTACCTTTATAATAATATCAAATATTATTATCCTTGTCATTTTACCATT
Organism: Excoecaria agallocha; assembly: GCA_037975025.1. Classification (NCBI taxonomy): domain Eukaryota; kingdom Viridiplantae; phylum Streptophyta; class Magnoliopsida; order Malpighiales; family Euphorbiaceae; genus Excoecaria; species Excoecaria agallocha. The sequence goes on from CM075816.1 coordinate 28,137,786, forward strand.
TTACCATTTTCTCTATATGTGTGTGACCTATTGGGTTCCTGTCCATATTGGCAGTATAATATGTAATTGTGAGTTCTATTCAAAACTCACATGATTTAAACTCCTTTAAATCATTTTATCAATCTCTATTGATATTTTGATACATCATTATACAAGTCATGATTGCCTCTAGCTAGGCATCATGACTACCCAAATGTCAGGAAAGTCATGTGATTTGACTGTACCTTCCATAGAAACAGTTATCGTGCAATTACTCCTTTCACCACTCTTATCTCAATTAGATTCTGAGTATGGATTTCTGTCAACTCATATAAATCTAATTATGTATGTTCTATTAATTCAACCATTGTTCCTAAAATGCCCTTCATGGATCTCCATCTATCTCGGCATATTACTCTGGTCAGAGATTCTCTGAACAAGGCAATTATAGAATCATGCGAGATAACTTCCCTTGTTAAATCTGGGATGGTGAATCCTTTGTCAATCACTCAACTATCTTCAAGTAGGTCATGATATACCCAATCTCCTAACTATGTTCACTCCCAGTTGGAAGTAATCAGTTATGGAGTCAAAGTATACCACTTGCTACTTAAGATAACTTTGGTGATCTCAAGTCTAAGGATACTTGCACAACCGCTATGAAGAGATTCCTCACTGACATAGATTTAATATCCATATGAGGATTCTCTTTGCAGGTCTCCAATGAACTTGTTCCTCTAACAAACATCCACATGTTAGCTTTGATTATCATCCATAATCATAATTATGAGAACCATTGCTTGAACCATTCAAGAAGCATAACATGTGCTAGTCTGTTCGAATTAACAATGTCCTATCTTGTTAATTCTATGACTAGGGATATTTAGATATTAACACATTTGCATGCGATAGACATCTCACATCATGAACACCTTCATGATTGCCTTTGCACTGTGTCTATAATATCTAGGACTTCATTTATTAATTTAAGATTTACAAACTCATGTATTCAAACACAACATTAATAAATGAATGATGCCTTTTATTAAGAATATAAATTTCATACATATGAAAAACATCCCTATTACATGGGCTCTAGGGCATACTCTCTAACAATCTCCCACTTGCACTAGAGCCAATCACTCATATGTCTCAGACCCATGCTATTTATATGGTGATCATGCTTTATCTGGAAAAGTGCTTTAGTGAGGGGATCCGCCACATTGTCATCTGTGGGAACCCTTTCTATTTTTCACATCATTTCTAGCTACTATTTCCCTTATGAGATGGTAGCGTCCGAGAACATGTTTGGATCGCTGATGAGATCGTGGTTCCTTTGCTTGCGCAATGGCTCCATTGTTGTCACAATATAAAGGAATCGGATCAACAATGCTAGGCACCACTCCTAGTTCGGTTATGAACTTTTTGATCCAGACTGCTTCTTTGGCTGCTTCTGAAGCAGCAATGTACTCAGCTTCCATTGTGGAATCAGTAGTTGTTTCTTGTTTGGAACTTTTCCAACTAACTGCTCCTCCTCCCATTATGAACACATAACCAGATTGTGATTTACAATTATCTTTGTCAGATTGGAAGCTGGCATCTGTATACCCGTTTACTTCCAAACTGCCCTCTCCATATACCAAGAATATATCCTTAGTCCTTCTCAAGTACTTAAGAATATTCTTGACAGCTGCCCAATGTTCCTCTCCAAATTTGGATTGGAATCTGCTTGTGACACTCAAAGCAAATGCTACATCTGGACGTGTACATAACATAGCATACATGATAGAACAAATTGCAGATGCATATGGTATTCTATTCATGCTCTCTCTATCCTCTATTGTTTGCGGACACATAGACTTAGAAAGGTGTTTACCATGCACCATGGGTATAAACCCTTTCTTAGAGAGATCCATATTGAACCTCTTCAATACTTTATCTATATATGTACTCTGAGAAAGACCTAGCAACCTATTGGATCTATCTCTATAGATCCTTATTCCCAGAATATAGGATGCTTCTCCAAGGTCTTTCATGGAGAATTACTTGGATAACCATATTTTAACAGATTGGAGAAGAGAAATGTCATTTCCCATGATCAATATGTCATCTACATATAGAACTAGGAAGACAATTGCACTCCCACTGACCCTTTTATACACACAAGGTTCATCTTCATTCTGTGAGAAACCAAACTCTTTGATTGTCTCATTGAATTATATGTTCCAGCTCCTAGAGGCTTGCTTCAATCCATAAATGGATCTTTGAAGCTTGCATACCTTTTCGCCATTTCCTGATGTGAATCCTTCTGGTTGTGTCATATACACATCCTCAGAAAGATTTCCATTAAGGAAAGCTGTCTTCACACCCATTTGCCAAATCTTATAATCATAATGAGCTGCAATGGCTAAAAGTATTCTTATAGACTTAAGCATCGCCACAGGAGAAAAAGTTTCATCATAGTCAATACCTTCTTTTTCACGATAGACATCTTACATCATGAACACCTTCATGGTTGCCTTTGCACTGTGTTTATAATATCTAGGACTTCATTTATTAATTTAAGATTTACAAACTCATGTATTCAAACATAGCATTAATAAATGAATGATGCCTTTTATTAAGAATATAAATTTCATACATATGAAAAACATCCCTATTACATGGGCTCTAGGGCATACTCTCTAACAACAGAGGTAACACATTCACGAGTTGTGAAGGCATTCACGACTCGGTAGGCAAAGAAGTGGATCTTCACGAGTAGGAGGATGTTCACGAGTGGGGCAACCTGAGGGAGTTCACGACTCATGAAGGCATTCATGAGTCGGTAGTGGCACCTATTTTCAAGCGATGCTACTTTTCAGCACACAATTTCTTAACCAACCATCAAGACTTTTCAGGGCAACTTTTCATATTGACAACCATTCTGAAGGGACATGTTTGTAGAGTTAATCTCTATAAATATGACAATAAAGCTCTGAAGAGGGGATGGATCAGTTATTAGCTTTTCTTAAAAAAGTTTAGTTATTTTTGGACAACATTTTTACTTAGTTTTTTTTAGATGATGACAAAAAGAGCAAAGCCAATGAAATAAGAGATATATCAGAAGGTCTATTTAGAAAGTAAACCCTAAGGAGTTATGATGTTTCTGTTCTCCTATTCATTTTTATTTCAAATGTGTATTTGGCTAAGTTCTTTTGTACACTATAACTATACAGTACAATATGTTTATTATCTTTATTAATGAAGTATGATTTAAATTTATTTGGGTGCATTGATTTGCTTATTATGCTTGATCACCATAATTAGTGTGTTAGTCAATTTATTCACAACGAGATTTGGAATTCTTTGATGGAAAAATAAATGAATTTACTTGAAGCATTGAGTTCACTTAGAAATAAAGAATTCACTTTAAGGGGTTAAAGAATTGGCATAGAACTTCATAATTTTTATTTATTTCTATAATGTCATAAGAATGCTTATAGACTTTAAATAAAAATACCTTTAATGACAATGAGAATTGCTTTAAAGAAACTTGGCTAAATTCTCTAATCATGTCATTCATATAATTGTTTTACTGGCTTTTAAATGAAATTGTTTCTCTTAGTTATAATGTATGCTTATAACATTATTTAAGTCATCTTTCGTCCAAAATTAACTTAATATATTTAAAGTAGTTTAGTCATTAAATTAAATGCATGATTCCTATTTTAATCGATACCTATCCATCTATTTCTTGTTAATTCAATACAAAATTACATCGTTCCCTTTTGAACAATACCTTATTCATCCTATACGCAGTCTAGTGAGACTAAGAGTTCAAATAAATCCCTTTAGTCTCTATTCATCCTATACACAACACTTCTATATCAACACAACACAATGTGCATTCATTTAATTACTACTTGTATCATTAAACATACTAACTAGTATGAGTTAATTGTCATGCTACACATGTTAATTTACATACATCAATTCTGTTTAGCATATAATTATGCATATAACAAAATGAGTAATAAGACTCTTTACGTATATGCCACTTACTTTGCTCCACTTGTCCCGTCTTTACCTATCCCTGCACGCAATCAAAACAAACCATGCATTAAGCAATGGATTTGCCTAGTGGTGGATACAACTACACAAAATTTCATCCAATTACCAAATTTATTAGACCTTTTTCTTTTGTTTTCTTGAGTTAAGACTATTTAATTACTCGCATTATGGAAAATTTCCTTTTGGTCCCTAAATTTTTTTGTTTTCATTCAACCTTTCTTATTTATGTCCGATTTAACCCTTTTTGTTCCTTTAGTCCTTATTTCACCTTAAAGGGTAAATTTCCATTCTAGTGCCCATTTTGACTCCTAAAGTGGTAAATTACATTTTAGTCCCTTAACTTTGTCAACATTATAATTTCACCCTTTTTCACTTATTCAACTAATTTAACTCTTTTAATACCCTTTTAGTGCCAATTTACATTTTTAACCCTATGTTTCTTGCTTAATTACATTTTTACCCCTTTTGAAGTGTATTAAATTATCAAGTAATAAAGTAGGGTATAGTTAAGAGCCACAAATATCATACCCAAAGGATTGAGAATGCAAGCAATGAAAATCAATTGTATACTAAAGAATTCTCAAATGTTTGTGTATGTACAAACTATCAAAAAAATGGTATTCAGCAAGAATAATGATGAATTTAACTTTGCAGTAATTTTTTATGGAATAAACAAGTATAGAATGAACAAGTATAAAATTCAATGGTATAACAAAGTTGCATGGGTTCACTCATCCTCCCCATATCCAATGTGAATTCAATCAACCAAAAGATACATATAAATGAATTCAGGATAACCCTCTTAACCTAAGCATCCCATTATAGAGCAAGCTACTCTAATTTCAAGGCATCCCATTTTGGAGCAGGCCCTACAATTAGCCTAAGCACGGGTTTAAAATCCTAAGTCCAAGTTGCATTCCCATTCCGGAGCCAAACAACCTAAAATGCATTTATTTCACTCCACACTCTAATTCTAAAATCACAAAATCCTGCATATTAAGAGTCCCATTTCGGAGCAATCTAAATCCACAGAAATCATGATAAAGGAAAAGAGTAAAATATATTCATAGTAAATTAACTATCCAAACCTAAAATCCAATAATGATAAGTGACAACCCATTCATCAAAAAGCTAAAAATCAACTTAAGATAATGAAAACTAATGAAATAATAAATGAATCAACATTGAAATAAACCATTCATCTATATAAACATTCAAAATATGTTCAAGATTCACATTTAGATAGGGGATTCAAAGATCCCCTAAACAACTAGAGACTACTCACTAGCCATTACAAAAATAATGAGAGAGAGAAGGAAAGATTAAACCTAGAATTTTTCATGGAGGAAGAAAACCCAATTGAAACCCAAGCTTCTTCAACCTTCTTCTCCAAATCTTCAGTGTAAATGAGATCCCAAAATGTGACAGAATAGAGATCTAAGCTAAGAACTATGTTTAATCTAAGTATTTTGCTATAAATCTCTCTATTTTTAAGTATAATCTATGTATATATGCATATAAATGAAGGAAATAATGAAAGAATAAAAATGAAAAAACCTAGATCTAAAGATGAAGAAGAACCCCCTAACTTTATAGAAAAATCCATTTTATATAGGCCAAAACGGGTCACGGTCAACAGGAATTTTATGCTGACCATGACCTATTAAAATCTTCTTGATCAACTGCTATGAGTCACAGTCAACACCATAAATCTGTTGACCATGAGGTAATGCTTAACTAGATTTTGGATAGGGGTCACGGTCAACACCAAAAATCTGTTGACCGTGACATAGCTCTCCTTTGCATTTTAGACTGAAAACTTAACTATCTCACAGTCAACACCAAAACTCTATTAACCATGAGGTCCTTCTTTTCTCGGTTCTATACTGAGGGCTTCCTAGGTCATGATAAATACCTCTTTAAGAACAATGGCACTAATAACCGTGACACCCCTTGAAATGGTGCATTTTAATAGAAAGCAGAGGTCACGGTCAACGTGTATAACCCGTTAACAATGAGGTAACTGTAAAAGTTACACAAGTACAAAAATTCCATCAAAATCTCTTCAAAACTCATAAAAACTAGGATTAATTATATTTAGATAGGAATTATTAAACTAAAGCAAAAACAACATAAAAGACACTGAAACGACACTAAAACTAAACGGAAAAAGAACTAAAAACATACACTGAATTGGAGTTATAAAAATACCCCACACTTAGACCTTGCTTACCCTCAAGCAACTAAATCATCCACAACCTTAAAAACTCAAACCCAATTTAGAATAATGAAATTTAGTGAAGCCAGGTAAATGCTCAACAAAAGACACTCAAAATAAAAAATTCAATCAAACAAACTCAACCAATTTATAACAAACAATTTCTTGTGCGCGTGTGTTAGTCCAAAACAAGTTTATCACTTTTCAAAACCAAAACTACCAGTGAACTCCAACAATCGAGCAAAAAGAAGAATATGACAGTTTTGCACTATAAACTCGAAACAGCCATAGGTGTTTCCTTGAGCACCTGAACCATGAGGGTCATCTCCACTAAACAACTCAAAGCAAAACAGGATCACTAGGTCTTACATTGAGGTTGTAATGGGGTCAGGGTATTGGCTCTAAGGAAAGGATAAAATTAGCAAATTAAAATTGGCCATGCTACCATAATTACCACTTAACTTTCTGAACATCAACTTTCCCTTCTTAGATTCTGCTCTTTCTAGCAAAATTTAACGTCTAAATCCCAAAAGACATCAGCTAGACTCACAGTTATGAAGGAAGAATAAATTTAAAATTGTGTCTCTTAGACTACCTCAACTATTAATACTTCCCCTCAAATGCTAGGCACCCCACACTTATTTATTACAGTAGTAATTAAAAAGTTTACAGCGTAACCTTTATATGTTTATGATTTTTTTTCTTTTCTTTTCCTTTTTTTTTTGAAAAGGGATCACGGTCAGCAGGTTTTACCTGTTGACCGTAAGGTACCTACAACTCTTGAAACTTACAAAATTTGCAAAGCCTTAGGATCAATACATCATAGCTCCCACTACCCATTTTTTCACAAATTTAACACCCTTTGACTGATCAGCTCAATTTTCATTACTCAACCTGCACAATACTACCCTACCTAAAGTGGCTAATTCTAAAAACAAGGAAGACAAACAACTTTTGAGTTATATGTTTTAATTTATTAGTGTAATCAAGAAAATTTAAGTAGTACGCTTTTAGCATACCAATTCAACTCAAGGAGCTAGCAAAGGTAAACATAAGTCACAGGGTAGATGAAAAGTCATTTCAAGGTGACTGCCAAAGAAAAGCTGCCTAAGTCATGTCCTAATTCTGCCTAAGTTGAATGTTTGTTTCGAAGGGTGATGAGGAAGGTTCTAGCTATTATAGAATACCTTCACTCAACTGCTCTCACTCACTAATTTTTTCATAAATTTTCACAAAATCAGGCTATTGTGCTCATTGAATTAGAAATTGAATGGTATACAACTAATTGAGATTGAATTAAGAAAAAATTTTCGCTAAACATTCTACTGCTCTACGGCTACCTAAAGCTATATAAACTAATAGTTCAATAAAAGTGGTGTTTAAATTGATTCTATCAAGATTAACTGGGCAAACTTAAGACCAAATGTAACTGGCAAAAAATAACTCAACAACCCAGAAACTTATTATTCAAAATTTTGAAATGAAGGGAACAAAAACACTTGAACAAAAATAAACTATTAAAAGCAAAGCATAAAAAGATAACTAAAGCAAAAAATAAAATTGAACTAGGATAAGCTACTATTGATTAAAACTAAAGAAAACTTTAAAAAATGCCATAACTTACTAAAACCAGAAATGTACTTAAACAACTGATAAAATTTTCCTAACTTAAAACAAAAATAAACTAAAATAATGAGTTGTGGTTCAAGGATTTCACTAAGTTCGAGCGTTTGAAACCCGATCTTTTTCTTCCCAAAAATTTACACAAAGAAACTTTACAAGCCTTCACAAAAAGTTATCTTTAATGATGGTTAGCACTAGTTCTTCACTAAAAAAATCTTTACAAAATTCACCAAATTGTAACTATTATCCATAAAAATAATCAATGTTCAAAAATTACCCCCTACCCCACACTTTAAAATTGTTGTCCTCAGCAACTACTATAAAAGAATCACAAAAAAAAGTAAAGTGAGGTAGGCAACTCTCTACAATTAAAAATCAAATAGAGGAGGGGATGGTGGTGCAATTGTTTCAATCCTGGAGATCAAAGTGGCCATGGCTATTATAATCAGCTCTTATTGCTTCTTGAAGTCTACTTGATTTGCAACTAGAGTGTCCATTTTGTCAATCAGGATAGTATACTGGGTAGAGGATAGAGTGACAGCCCTTTGGTCTAGGCCAAGTGGAGGGTTGCTCAAACGCCTTATCAATTTCCTCATGTACTCTCTATCTGTGAGTCTGATGCCATGCTCTATAGTTGGGTCATCAATAATGACTTTCATGTTCTTAAGCAGCTTCTGATCGATGTAAGCCACTGTAGGTAGGGCATCATCCTCATTCAGTGGATCCCAAAGCCCTAGCAACCATAGTTACCTAGCCTCCCGAGGAAATCTTCTTTAATTTGATGGGCTACTGCTGTATCCCCTTGAGCTTGTTCCACCAATGGTAAGCACCATTTATAAGATAGTTCCTACCCATGTAAGACAAAAAGAGTACTTTTAGTAAGTTCACCTACCCGACAGACTACACATGAGACATAAGTGATAATGAAAAAAATCTATGCAAAATCCTAAAAGTATGATCCCTCAAGTGGTGGGATTTAGTGGTTCCTGAGATATAAGGCCCTTTAACTTGTGGCTCTTTGATCTCTTCCCAGGCTCTATTCTTGTCATAATTAGAGTAGGTATATGAAGCATTACTGAGGAATCCTAGAGCTTCAAAGAATTTTGCAAAAGTCCTCTCATATTATTTACCCTCCAACCAAAAAGATACCATGTTAGGGAATTCTTCATGCCTAAAATGGCACTGAACAGTAGTCAAAAAGTTCATGGTCATCTTAGGATAAACTAGCTCCCTACATTCAAAGAACTTTTCCCAACCAATTACAGCTATATGCCTGTCCACCTCTTTCTTGATACCCAACTTCTACAGTAGGTTAGAGTCCAAGTATGCTGAAGGCATATACTTACAGTTAGACAAAATTTTATAAGTAGTGTGAGCATGTTCAAGAACCCAACTGGGCACTTTAGGCTCCCTGGATCTCTTTTTTTTGCCTCTAGACAGGGGCTGGTAGAGGTGGTTGGCTAGGTTCTGCCTGATCACCAGGGGGTAGAGGTTGACTGGAAAAAGGTTAGATGGCTTTAGCTTGTGATGAGGAAGAACCATGAATGCTAGATTGTTTTGGTGCCACTGACAATACCAAAGCAAAACAAAGTTAAACTTGCACAATATCTAAAAAGAAAACATGAGAAGCACAACCAAAAGACTGAGAGAAGCAACAATGCTTAGTGCAAGTGATGTAATTGTAGTTGTATCAAAGGCATGTATCTGAAAATAATGTGAAGCTTAGGAACAACACATGGATTGATAGTCAAGCAATTACTAGAATAGAAATAGAGGTAACACTCAATATTCAAAAATGAGGAATCGAAATAAAATTGAAAATTAAAGACAAAAATCCCTACATCAGACCAATATGTGCATTGTGCTTGCAATAAACAAAATAGGCATATATGTTAGGAACAAAATTGCAAGGCAAAAACCTAGTTAGAAGATAGAGTCAGGAAATTAGAAAATGCTCATAAGGCTATTTTTATGAATCTAACAATGGAAATTTAAGCAGATCAAGCAAAGCAAAACACTGAATTGGATACTCTACCAGTGTTCAAGTTACAAATAGAAAGGAAATGCAAAGCTCATATGCAAAATTCATACTCTAATAATGGTCATCAAGACTTCCAACTACAAACTAAATTATAGCTCAAAATTTAGGAAATTCAGCATCACCACTCAAAGCACTATATCCACAAGGAACTAACAGTTCAAAGTAACTAGGACCACAAAGCAAGTGATCCAAGGTCTAACATGCTTTTCAATTTGTACAGTTCTCATTAGGCAATACATAAATCTCACAAGGTTTGGCATAAGAAAAATGGAAACATGGGAGAAAGTTGATCAAGCTATCATAGAAGCAATAAAATGGCTAAACAGTTTAATTCTCATGTTCAGCTATGTATTGGGGAAGCATTATAACATATAAAGCAATTGAATAAAGAATGAGTGCTCATGTGCAATTGAATCGTTGGGAATTGCAGATATGTGCTGAATACCAAGATGAAGAAATAAAAATATGTTGCATTGGAATTTGATGTCAAGGAACAGTAAAGTGAAAATGAAAAGCAACAACAATGTGCCAGTAAGGTAACAGTGCATCCAGTGCTTATGAAACACATACTAACAATAAGCAAAGGTGCAATAAAGCTCATACTAACATGTGACTTATTTGTCAGACAAACATTCTTCAATAAACAATGAGAACAGAAATGAGTAAAGGACATTCCTATTATGATTGGAAAAGTGACATGCATCAAGGTACGTAAGACTCAACCTTGATAATCGAGTTATCCTTTGAAAACCAGTAACCCGCAGGTCGAATCATTTCAACCGATATACCTTGACATAAGACAATGAAAATGTACAATTATGGATGCAAATGTGGATACACAATAGAAAAATAAGATGCATCAAGGTACGTGGCACTCAACCATGATAACCGAGTTATCCTTTGGAAACCAGTAGCCCACAAGTCAAATCATTTTAGCCTATATACCTTGATACATGACAATGAAAATGCAAAAGAATTTGATGCATACATAGACACTATATGGACAACATTTACTAGCAAAGATGAACAAATCATGCATGGCTAAAAGTGAAACATCAAAGCACAAGGTATTTGGTGCAACATCTAAAGACAATGCCAACAATCAACACAACTAAAGATAAAGGTCCTTAACATCTCAACAAAATCACAACAAAGAGTTGTCAAATTCTTGTCATCCCATTTTAAGATGGTAACACATGGTGATTAATATATGGTAAAACAACTTACGCCAACATTTCCTTTCAAGCTCAAAAAATAATTAAGACAAAATAATTGCAAAAAAGCTTGGTGACCACAAGTAATGGACAGTGAGACGGGATGTATTGTCTCAATCCTATGTCAAGTGAGGGTGGGTGCTCTGGTGCACAAAATGAAATAGCCATTAATAGAAGTCTCAACCAGAATAGAGATGATCATGTAACATAATGAAAGCAACCAAGGACAAACTCAGAATAGATAATGAAAACCAATGCTAGCATGCAAATTTAAGATGGATTAACCTACAGTTACTCATTAAACAAGGATGAGATCAATAGCATGGGCAATTTAGCCCTTAAGTACCTATGAACAAGTGATCAAAACCTCTAAAAAGAGTGGAAAAGGTGCAAGCAAGCATGACAATTCAAGTAATCCTAAGTTATTGGCAACTATGCATGTGATATTGCCCAAAATAACAAGTTGGATAATAACAACTCAGAAATATGCTCAAGCTAACCATGCTCTCATCAAAATAAACAAGTCTAGCATAAGACAAAGTATCACAAATTATCAATGTCTGATAAAAGGCTAGTGAGCAACTATAATTCCCATGAATGGCCAAATTTGATTTTCAAACGTTATTGTGAAGACTTGCAAAACAAATGACAAAAAAATGAGAACTCAAAAAGTGAAAAACATAAACACTACCTAAACATAGTAAGTCATATTACAAGCCAAAAAGATTGAAGAATCAAAAATCCCCATTATGTCATCAAGAATCAACAAAAATTGAGACTAAATAAAAGAGCAAAGGGTTGGAGACATACCTATAAAATTCATCACCTTTATGAAACCAAGCCAAAATGAAGCAACAATAACATAGAAAATAAAATATATAATGATATATATAAAAATATGGCTACAAAAAAACCCAACAAAAGAGAAAGTAAAAAAATATAAGAAAAAAAATAAATTTTAGAAAAGGAAAGGACAAAAGGTAAAAGGAAAAAAATGGTGTCTAGAAGAAGAAAAACAAAAGGACTTCAAAACTGATACATAACAATGAAAACCCACAATGAAAAGACAAACAAACTAAAAGGAAATTTAAAAAAAAAAATAAACCCTAGTATAGAAAATAAAAAAAATAAAAAAATACTTACTTAGTTGGAGATTTGTAACTAGAGAGGAACTAGAAGGGTAACAATGAAAAAAGAAAGAAAAAGAAAACAAACAAAGAACAACAAAAGAGAAAGTTAGAGAAAGAATAAAAAATTGGGAAAGAATGAGAAGAACACCAAATCAAAATAAAATAAATTAAATTAAATAAACAAGAAAAACAAAGTAAGGAGAAAGAGACAGAAAGAAGTTTAAGAAGAAGAAGAATTACCTACTATAATGGAGGGCGACGGCCAAAGAAGAGAGAAAAAGAAAAAGAAAGAAAATGAAAAGAAAAGAAAAGTAAAGAAATGAAATGAAAATAAATAATAAACCCTAGGAAGAGGAAAACTAAGAGACAAAGCAAAATGGTAGGGTTTTAATTGTAAAATTTTAAAAAAAATATTAAAAAGGGTCACGCTCAATAAGTAAAACCTACTGACCGTGAGATAACTCTAGGATGGCTACTGGACTGAAAAAATGGAGGGTCATGGTAAATAGATAAATAGTGTTAACCATGACTCATGAGATTGTCTAAAGGGTCACGATCAATAGATAAAACCTATTGACTGTGAGATACATGGCAATTTGCTACTGAACTACAGAAAGGGCAGGGTCACGGTAAACACAAAAATAATGTTAATCATGACTCGTAATGCTTCGAGTTTTAGAACCCATTACTGGCCTATATCATAGTTGGAGTTCTTCCAACTCATTCAGCTGTAGTAACCTACATTTTTCTGCACTCACAAGGGCAAAATTCAAAAATTTTGTAGCCCAATAAGCCTTATGTTTTAGTTCCACCAGTAAGTGATAGAACTTGCCAAATCCCAACCTAAAGGGAGTTATCCCTATTGGGGTTTTAAATGATGTTTAATATGCCCACAAAGCTTCATCTAGCTTAAGGTACCAATCTTTCCTAGAAGTATTGACCATTTTTTCTAAAATTGCTTTAAGTTCTCAGTTGGACACCTCAACTTGACCATTAGCTTAGGCATGATAGGGGGTAGTAACTTTATGCCTAAATCCAAACTTCCTTAACAAAGCCTTAAATTAGTGATTAACAAAGTGTTTTCCACCATCACTGATTATGGCTTTAGGAGCTACATATCGAGTGAATATATTCTTTCTTAAAAACTCAAGTACTATCCTTGCATCACAAGTCCCAATGGCTATAGCTTCTGCCCATTTGTTCACATAGTTTACAGCCACTAAGATATATTCAAACTCACAGGATATTGGAAAAGGCTCCATAAAATCTATCCCCTACAAATCAAACAACTATACCTCAAACATGTTGGTTAAAGGCATCTCATCCCTCCTAAAAATATTTCCTACTCTTTGGCATCTATCATATTTTCGCACAAAATGATTTCACATCATTAAACATAGTAGGCCAATAAAATCTAGAAGAAAGAATTTTTGATATCGTCTTATTCGGCCCATGATATCCACCAGCTTCTCCACTGTGGCATATTTTGATAATCTCTTTTGGCTCCTCAATTGGAATGCACCTCCTTAAAACCTGATTTGCACACAAACTAAAAGATAACAATTGTCCCAAATGTAGTGTCTTGCATCAGCCTTCAACTTTTTCCTTTGTTGCCAAGTATAGTCCTTAGGTATATAGCCACCTACAACGTAATTTGCTAAATTAGCAAACCATGGATCAATCACATCACACATAAATAATGCACAAATATTCTCATCAGGGAATAAGTCTAAAATTTTCTCCTTTTCAATGTGATCATGTTTAAGCCTCGACGGGTGATCCGCTACAAAATTTTCCACCCCCTTTTGTCTTTAATCTCCAGGTCAAATTCTTGAAGAAGAAGTACCCATATGATAAGTCTTGGTTTGGACTCTTTCTTGGCAAAGAGATGTCCTAATGTCGTATGATCATACCACACCATAATATTTACACCTAGCAAATACAGTCTAAACTTCTTAAACGCAAAAATAATTGCAAAAAGCTCTTTTTCAGTTATTGTATAATTGATTTGAAGTCTTTTCAAGGTATGACTTGTATAGTTAATCGCACAAAATACCTTCTCCCTTCTATGTCCAAACACAGCTCCAGCTGTAAAATCACTTACATCACACATTAGTTCAAAAGGAAAATCCCAATCCGGTGATATGATCACTGGAGTTGAAATGAGCCTATGCTTTAATAGCTCAAAAGCATGCAAGCATTCACTAGTAAATTCAAATGAAGCATCCTTCATTAACAAATTAGACAAGGGTTTAGCAATTTTTGAAAATTCCTTGAAAAATTTATGGTAAAAACCTGTATGACCTAGAAAGCTTCAAATTCCTTTAATAGTGGCTAGGGGTAGAAGTTTCTCTATTACTTCAACTTTGGCTCTATCTATCTCTATCCCTTTTTCTGAAATTTTGTGCCCCAAAACTATTCCTTCCTTCACCATGAAATGGCATTTCTCCCAATTTAATACTAGGATAGTTTTCTCACACCTCTCTAGCACTAAATCAAGATTTTTAAGACAACTCTTGAAATCTCTCCTATAAATGGTGAAGTCATCCATAAAGACCTCCATAAATTTCTCTATGAAGTCATGGAAAATTGCCAACATACACCACTGAAATGTAGCCGGTGTATTACATAATCCAAAAGGCATTCTTCTATAGGCAAAAGTGTCATAAGGGCAGGTAAAGGTTGTTTTCTCTTGGTCCTCGGGTGCTATAGCGATTTGTAAATACCCCGAATGCCCATCTAAGAAGCAATAAACCTATTTCTAGCTAGCCTTTCTAACATCTGATCAATAAATGGCAATGGAAAGTGATCTTTCTAGTGGAGTTATTTAACCTCCTATAATCTGTGCAAACTCTCCAACCCATAATTGTACGAGTTGGAATAAGCTCATCTAACTCATTTTTTACCATAATCATCCCCTCTTTTCTTGGGAACATGCTACACTGGACTTACCCACTTACTATCTAATATAGGATAGATAATACCTGCATCGATAGCTTAATTACCTCCTTCTTGACTACCTCTTGCATCGTCGGATTGAGTCATCTTTGAGGTTGAACCACTGGTTTACATTCTTCCTCCATTGGAATCCGGTAAGTGTAGTAGCTTGGATTAATCCCTTTCAAGTTTCTTGTCTCCCATCCTATTACTTTAGTATGCCTTTTCAATACTTCGAGCATCATATTTTCCTTGAATCCTGTTAGAATAGAAGAGATTATCACTGGCTTTGTTTTATTTTCTAAAAACACATTCCAAGTGAGATGGAAGAGTTTTTCAGTTCAATTTTAGAATTCCCCTTTTTTGGTGCACATTTTTTTCACTAGGCTCCTTATCTTCAATATCTTTTTCCTGCTCTACCATTATGTCCTTACTACTCTTCTCTATCTCAGCTACCATCTCCTTTTCTACCTCATCCAATTTCTAATATTCTATTGAGTGCATCAAAGTTAAATTCAATGAATCCTTCATCAACACATCTTCTTGGCTTTCTTCTACACATTCTTACACTTTGTCAACAAAGTAAATGGACTGCTCTAGATCACTTGATGAATACTTTTGTGCCTTATTCATATCTACCGTTATTTCTTCATTATTGAATCGTAAGGTGACTTTTTGACCATGGACATCAATTAAGACTTTCGTAGTGTTTAGGAATAGTCTCCCTACAATTAGTGGTACCTTTTGATCTTCTTCCATCTCCATTACAATAAAATCCATAGGAAAAATAAACTTTCCCACCTTCACTAATAGGTCATCAATTACCCTTTTCAGCTTCCTTAATGACCTGTCAGCTAGTTGAAGCCTCATTCCTGTTTCCTTGAGATCCCCCAAGTTCAACTTCCTGCACATAGAATAGGGCATTAAATTTATACTGGCTCCAAGATCACACAAAGCATTACCAACAAAAGTTTCACTAATCTCACAAGGTAAGGTGAAATTACCTGGATCTTCCAATTTTTTTGGAATCTTGTTCATGATAATAGCACTATAATTTTTTATTAGTTACATAGTTCCACGCCCTTCAAATTTCTTTTTATTAGAACAAAGTTCTTTTATAAATTTTGCGTAATTGGACATGTGATTTAATGCTTCAGCAAAAGACAAGTTAATATATAATTTCTTAAACATTTCTAAAAACCTAGCCAATTGCTCATTTTTCTTCTCTTTCCTAGCTACAGCAGGAAATGGCAACCTACTTATATCAAGATCCTCTACATTAGTATTTACTATATTCTTTGCCTTATCAATGCTAGGAGTTGCTACATTTTCCTCTACCCTAGAGTTAGAGTTACTTACCTTCTGTGTCGACTCCTCCTTACTTGAGGATAATGATGGCGAAGATGTTTTACCTCTTTCTTCCTCTTGCACTACTTCCTTTCCACTCCTTAGAGTGATTTCCTTGGCTTCTTCTTTTAGATTCTGGTTAACATTAGATGGAAAAGCCCAGGTGGTCTTATAGACAATGAATTTGCCAATTGCCTGATTTATGTCTCTAAGTTCCTCATAGAGGCATTTTGGTTCCTATTCCACTACTTTAAAGACTTCCATCTTGTTTCTTACCCTGACATGAATTGTTGCTAGCTATTCATAAAGCTAGCAAACATATCCTCTAAATTTAGCTGCTTTTCTTAAATAGGTGGCCTTGATTGGAAACTCGATTGATGGTAGGCTTGGTTGATATTTGGATTTTGGCTATGACTTTAGTGTTGATTTGGATTTGACCCTTGGTTTTGGTGGTGGTGGAATGGGTATGGTGCTTGGTGGTGGTTGGTCACTTGTGGTTGATAAGATTGGTTGTGATTATGGTTGACACTTTGATTAAACGGAGCTCTTGCTTGGGGTGGAGATGATGAAGCATTCTGATGTCCATCTCTCCAAGCAAAATTCGGGTGGTTTCTCCAACTCGGATTGTATGTATTGCTGTAGGGGTCATTTCTTCTGTAGTCTCCAACTACACTAACATCTCCTAGAACTCCATTATCTTATCCACACGATCCACTCTCATATGCCATGCAAACTTGAGAAACAGCAGCCACATTTTGTACTTTTAATCCGCTTCATTCCTTCCTTATCAACTCTAGTTATGCCTTTAGCATCGCAACTTCATCAACATTGTGCACACCCTGCCTTTTTGGGATGGCTCTTGGTGTAACCCGTTGTGAATCATTTGTTGCCATCTTATCCAATAAATGAAAGGCTTCTTTTAGCAACTTATTCATGAATGAACCACTAGATACTACATCTAAGAGAGATCATATGGGTGGGTTCACTCCTGCATAAAATATAGTCATCAACTGATAAACTGCCACTTCATGATGCGGACAACTCCTTAATAAGCTCTTGAACCTTTCCCAAGCCTCATGGAAAGGCTCTTCATTCATCTTATGAAAGCTTATTATGTTATAACGAATGCTAGCTATTTTTGTCGAAAGAAAGATTCTCATTAGAAATTTCTCTTGTAACTGCTCCCATGTCCAAATAGACTACCTTGGTAACATCTAAAGCCAATCCCTTGCTTTTCCAATCAATGTAAATGGAAATAACTTCAAATTAATCGCATCTAGTAAAACACCCGAGATTTGTACCGTGTCACTGACTTCCAAGAATATGTCAAGATGTTGAGAAGGATCTTCTAAGTTTGATCCTGAAAATTAGTTTCTTTGCACCATAGTGATAATTGCAGGTTTAAGTTCAAACTGTACTCCTCTTGGTAACATAATTGTCCTCTGATCTTCATTCCATCTAAGCATTGCATAATCTCGAATTGTCTTTTGCCTAGGTATTGCCTCTCTTTATCTACCAAGAATTTCTCCTTATGATCTTGGCACTTCTTCAGCATCAGGAGGAACTTCACCAATAGGAGGATCTAGATTCATGTTGTTTTCTCTGTTGGCTCTCCTTCTTTGGTGTAGAGTTCTCTTGATTTTGGGGTCGTAAGGTGCTAATTTATCTTGTCTTGGTCTATGCATACACTACGAAACACATAAAAAAAATCAAAAGAATGAATTAAGAAAAAGAAAAAGGCATATAAAGAACAATCAAAACTCACAATTATGCCAATCTCCGACAACAGCGCCAAAAACTTGACGCATGTTCAGCAAGTCCACTGAATCGTCAAGTAATAAAATGGGGTATAGTTAGGACCCACGAATATCATACCCAAGAGATTAAGAATGCAGGCAGTGAAAATCAATTGTATCTTAAATAATTTCCAAATGTTTGTGTGTGTATAACCTTTCAACTAAATGATATTCAGAAAGAATAATGATGAATTTAACTTTGCAGTAATTTTCTATGGAATAAACAAGTATAGAATGAACAAGTATAAAATTTAATGATATAATAGAGTTGCATGGGTTCATCATCCTCCCCATATCCAATGTGAGTTCAATTAACTTAAAGATACATATAAATGAATTTGGGATAACCCTTTTAACCCAAGCATCCCATTTTGGAGCAAGCTACTCTAATTTCAAGGCATCCCATTCTGGAGCAGGCCCTACAATTAGCCCGAGCACGGGTCTAAAATCCTAAGTCTAGGTTGTATTCCTATTCTGGAGCCAAACAACCCAAAACTCATTTATTTCACTCCATACTCTAATTCTAAAATCACAAAACCTACATATTAAGAGTCCCATTTCGAAGCAATCTAAATCCATAGCAATCATGATAAAAGAAAAGAGTAAAATATATTCATATTAATTAACTATCCAAACCTAAAATCCAACAATGATAAGTGACAACCCATTCATCAAAAGCTAGAAATCAGCTCAAGATAATGAAAACTAATGAAATGATAAATTTATCAACAGTGAAATAAACCATTCATCTATATAAATATTCAAAATATATTCAAGATTCACATTTAAATAGGGGATTCAAAGATCCCCCAAATAACTAGAGACTACTCATTAGCAATTATAAAAATAATGAGAGAGATAAGGACATATTAAACCTAGAATTTTTTTGTGGAGGAAGAAAACCTAGTTGAAACCCAAGCTTCTTCAACCTTTTTCTCCAAATCTTTACTATGGTGAGCTTCTATTCGGAGTGTCTTCTTTAATTTTACATTGTCTAGGACACAAGGTCTTCCTTTATAATACAAGCAATCATTATGATTGAGGAAGAATTCACTATTTTCTCCATCTTGAATTTGAGAAATAATGGAAGCCAATCGATTATCCTATCTCTAAGAAATTCTCACTTGCTGTTGGTGGCTGGGTTTTACATGCAACTCAGTTATTAGTGCTCTATCATGTGCTGCCCTTAGTCTAACATTCATAGCTCTCAAAGCCATGAGGTGCTTCCTACTATATGTGTCAGCTACCACGTTGGCCTTGTCGGGATGATAATCGATCAAACAATCATAGTCCTTGATAAGTTCTAACTAGCATCTTTATCTCAAGTTAAGCTCCTTTTGCATCGATATCTATTTCAGAATTTTATGATCCGTATAAATGTATCACCTTTCACCATACAGATAGTTTCTCCAAATCTTTAATGCAAATACAATAGCTAATAACTCTAAATCATAAGTAGGATAATTTCTTTTGTGGGTCTTAAGTTATCTGGAAGTATGGGCTATTACCTTGCCTTCCTGCATAAGCACACATCCTAGCCCATTCCTGGAAGCATCACTATAAATGGTGTATGACTTACCCGAGATGGGTTGAGTAAGCACGGGTGCTTCAGTTAGGATATGCTTTAATCTCTCAAAACTTTCTTAAAACTAGTCAGTCCATTCAAATTTAACATTTTTCTGTAGTAGCTTGATAAGTGGGGCAGCTATTATGGAGAACCCTTTAACAAATTGTCTGTAATAACCCACCAATCTAAGGAAACTTCTAATTTCTGGAACGTTTTTAGGCGATTTTTGTTATAGGATAGCTTCAACCTTTTTGGGATCAACCTTGATTCCTTCTGCTGAAACTACGTGACCAAGGAAAGCCACTTCATTCAACCAAAAAAACACACTTGTTGAACTTCGTATACAATTGTTTTTCCCTCAAGGTTTGTAGTATAGTTCTCAAGTGTCGATCATGTTCTTCTAGGGTTCTTGAATATATTAGTATATCATCAATGAATACCACCACAAACTGGTCTAAATAGGGGTTAAAGATACAGTTCATTAAGTCCATAAAAATTGCTGGTGCATTAGTGAGGGCGAATGGCATGACTAAAAACTCATAATGTCAATATCGAGTATGGAAGGCAGTCTTTGGTATGTAGACTCCCCTAACCCAAAGCTGACGATAGCCAAATTTTAAATCAATCTTTGAAAATATAGTTGCACCTTTCAATTGGTCAAACAAATCATCAATTTGAGGTAAGGGATATTTATTCTTTATATTCACTTTATTCAGATGCCTATAGTCGATACATAACCGAAGTGAGCCATCCTTCTTCTTTACAAATAATACGGGTGCTCCCCATGGTGACACACTTGGGAGAATAAACCCTTTGTTAAACAATTCTTGCAACTAAATCTTTAGTTCTTTTAAATGAGCTGCTAAAATGGAGGCAGTACCAAGCATCACATCAATAGCAAAATCAACTTCTCTTTCCGGTGGCAACCCTGGTAAGTCATCTGGAAAAACATCTAGGAAGTCTCGCACCATAGGAACATCACTAACATATGGCTTTTCTTCCTTAATTTCTGCCATGTAAGTTAAGAAAGCTTGACACTCCTTTCTGATGCATCAATTTGTTGTGGTGGCTGAGATAACATTTGCCATATAGTTGGATCCCTCACCTGCTACTGTGATTTCCTAGCCTTCAAGAGTTTGCAAGGTGATTCTTTTCAAACTACATTTAACCTTCACTCGTTGTTTACATAACCAGTCCATCCCTATGATAGCATCAAACTCATGAAAAGGGAGTTCAATAGCATCAAACTCATGAAAAGGGAGTTCAATTAGGTTTGCAAGAAAAGTGGTTTGCTGTATTTGAATGGGACAATCCCTATAAATAGTGTTTACCACTACCTGGTGTCCTAATGGATTACTCACTAAGATGTTTTAATCTAATTGTGATTTGTTTAAGTTCTTCCCATAAGCAATCTTAGTGCTAAGGTAGGAGTGTGTGGACCTGGGATCTATTAAAGCATAAATAGGGGCATCAAATAAACAAAACTTACCCATAATAACATCAGGCATCAAATAAATAAAACTTACCCATAATAAAATCAGGATCATCTTGATCTTCCCTTACCCTAACTACATAAGTCTTCACCGCTGATTATGTATCAAAGGTTAGAGGCATTTGTGCGCTAGCTCGGGTAGGTGTCTCTCTACTAGGTCCGCCTCTACCATGTCTTCTAGGGGTTGTACCCATAGGTCTACCAGTAGGAGCAACTGATGAAGCAGGCTATGGTTATGGGTAGTCTTTTTATCTGTGTTACTTAGACCCGTATCTCAAACAAGCACCTGTTAACTTCCAACATTCACCTGAGTGGTGTCGCCTATAATGCTCACACTCTGGAATATTCAATCTTGCAGGACCTCTAGGATTGCTGGCAATTGATGTTGTAGGTAGAGCATCAAGAGCTGTGGATTTCTGACTTGGTGCTAGAGCTACTATAGACTGTTGTGGAGTAGCATTTGAGCCTTTAAATTTCTTATTTGATTTACTGTAGGTACCTGCAGATGGTCTCCTTCTTTGCTGAAATCAGGCCTTTCTACTAGCTTCTTTAGCTTCAAGTCTTGTGGCTGCTTCAACTAAGGCTCTTCTATTAGTGTATTCATGAACTACCAAAGCTTTCTTAGTCTCAGTATGTAACCCTTTTTCAAACAATTGGCACATCTTTTCAGGCGAAATATGGTAGTCCTCCACATAAACACTAAGCCTCTTAAATTCTCTATCATATTCATGAATTGTGCAATTGCCTTGATGTAGCCGCCAAAAGGCTTCTTCCATAGCCCATAGATATTCCTATCCAATATATTTTTTGTTGAATTGATGGAGGGAAAAGTCCCAAGACACTTGTTCTGCTAGTGTTTGGCACCTGATTGAATTCCACCATATATAAGCGGGGCCCCAAAATAAAGCAACCGCTCCTTGCAACATTTCTTTAAGAGGACTATTTGTAATCTCAAATAGCTATTTAATTTTATCTAACCATTCTTCAGCTTATGTAATGGTCACTTGTTGATGACCATGAAAGTCTTTCACCCTAAGCCTTTTCAATTGTTCCAATATTGGCCTTCTATACAGATGAGGTTGCAGCTAAGGTTGTGGTTGTTGCTGTAGGGGAGCTAGGGCCTGCATTCTTTGACATACTAAGTCTGCCAATGTCTGTATAACATCTGGTGGTGTGGCTGGCAGAAGAGCCTATGATGGTGCTTGCTGACTAGGCTAGTACGACTGGATGGTGGGAGGTGTCCCACTTGCTGCTAGTCTCGTGTTTACTGAGGCCCCGCTCTCGGCATCATTTGGGAATTCAGCCTCTCGCCTAGAACTGGACGCCATAATTGTCACTAAAATTCGTAGGGGATAGGTAAGATACAACTTTAAATTTACTCATTTTTAGGTGGCATATACATATATCCATTTATCCATCCCTCACATTTACACATTTATTCCAATCTTAAGATCGCCTAAACTCGCTCTAATACCACTAAAGGTGACACCTTATATTCCTATTTATTTACCTAGGTTCATTTGGGGATCGATAAGTTACTATTCATTTCATAAAATTTTTGGCAGCATAACGGCTTATATTTTATGCTACCTGCAAAGGATCAATTTCACACTCCCAAATGACAACCTCCACCTCCAAAACTTCATTTACGTACACAACACTTCTATATCAGCGCAACACAATGTGCATTCATGCAGTTACTACTCGTATCATTAAACACACTAGTATAAGTTAATTGTCATGCTACACATGGTAATTTACATACATCAATTCTGTTTAGCACTTAATTACGAATATAACAAAACGAGTAACGAGACTCTTGACGTATATGCCACCTGCTTTGCTCCATTTGTCCCGTCTTTACCTGGCCTTGCGCGCAGTCAAAACTAACCACGTGCTAACCAATAGTGTTGCTTACTGGTGGATATAATTACACAAAATTTTATCTAATGACCAAATTTACTAGATCTTTTTCTCTTTTTTTTCCTGAGTTAAGACTATTTAATTATTCAAATTATGGACAATTTCCTTTTGGTCCCTAAATTTTTCCTTTTCACATAACCTTTCTTATTTACCTCAAATTTAACCCATTTTGTTTCTTTAGTCCTTATTTCACCTTAAAGGGTAAATTATTGTTCTAGTCCCTATTTTGACTCCTAAAGTGGAAAATTACATTTTAGTCCCTGAACTTTGTCAATATTATAATTTCACCCTTTTTTCACTTATTCAATTAATTTAACTCTTTTAATAACCCTTTTAGTTCCAATTTAAATTTTTAACCCTATTTTTCTTGCCTAATTATATTTTTACCCATTTTGACTTAATTAATTTCGTTTTTCATCCTTTTCCTTATTTAATAACATAATTAACATCTCTTACCTGTAAATTACCATTTAGTCCTCAATTTTTATAAGTTTCAATTTTTCTTCTAGTAGTGTCCAGTGAAAATCCTTGAACCGAATATGCAGGACGAGGACTCCAATATCTCTAGCATACTCATAGGACCAGATTACTTATCGTAACCCTACGTCCCTAATCCATGTGCGTGCTGGCAATCCAAACATAATACCAAATCAAATGTCATAATTTTATCACTGTGTGAATCCCTATGGCTAGCCATTATATCTATAGTCCTGGATTACCCACTGGGCTATTAATTTACCCTCTTTTCTTGCTTGTTTTCACACCAGTTATATTATGTAACATGTAATATATCACCTTGTGATGCTCCACCCATACTTACCATTACATTTTCATTATTTAAACATATAATAACATGTAAAAATGATGAAAACATGCCATTTTTACTATGAACATCATTCGGCCACTTTAGGCTTACATACTTATCATGCTTTTCTTTCATCAATTACATGCCTTAAGTGTTTCTAATATCATATTTAGTACTCATATAATGACACATATCCAATTTACACTATAAATCTCAAGTTACTTTAATTTCCACATTTATGTTCAATTATGTAACCTTAATTACACTAATTGTTTTCAACTTTCAACACTTCTAATGTCTTATTTACGTCACCTAATATGTATTTCATGCTTAATATGCCATAATACATCAATTTATCACATGTTATACTTAGGTATCAAATTCATCCAAGCTAAGTTACCACACTTTTAATTTATTTTCTTAATTTATTTACACTCCTAACATCTTAATTCATCATTTTAGAATGTTAGCTTGAATTATTTCACATTCTAACCTAATTTAGTATAGTTACATAAGGTGAATTTCAAAGAATTTTCAACTATAGACATGACATTTAATGTAGTAAGCACCCACTAATCTCAAATAGCCTTGAAACTCCTTAATCTCCCTTTTCTTCACCTCCCTTTGCTTTGCCTTTATCTTTCCTTTCTTGTTCTTCTAACTTGGTGGATTTTTCTTTACATAATTTCCACCAATTTCAAGCTTTTTCTTGCTTTACTTTAATTTTTATGTTGTAAAGGAAGATTTCTAGATATGTAGGTGAAACTTTAGCTTGAGTTTTGGTGTCTGTGAAAAGAGATGAAGAAAATAAGATAAGGGAGCTTAAATGGGGCATTTTGGTTTTTGCTAAGGAAAAGGAGGGACGGGCCGATTTTGGAGGACATTTTTAGGATTTTTAGAGTTCTCTAGGCTGTTCACAAGTCCACCAAATTAGGGGTCAAAACTCCACCTTTAACCTTTACAATTAACTCCACATTTTTGTGGCATTTGTCACTTGTTCATTAGTTTACACAAATTTTTTTGCAATAGGGCTTCACACATATGATCTTAGACCATTTCCTAAAAATAAAAATGCCCTTAGTTGATTTAAATATGACAATTAATCCTTTCAACAACTCTAACAATGATTTTTGGTCATTTTTCTGAAACTAATGTTTCAATTGTCAGAATGCCCTAAAATTTTTCCCTTCGTGCAATAACACAAGTGAAAATATTTTTTAAAAATTTCAGCTCATTCTAACATCGTTTTGATGTACTTTCAATTTCGGAGGCTGAATCAACAAGTCCGAAATTCAAAATCTCAAAATTGCTGAAAATACTACTTTTCACTTTATTGGGCTTATTTATGCTATTCTTGATGTGCATGTGAAATTAGAATACTTTTAGAGATCTTTAAGGTGTCCAAAACCTTGGTCAAACTTGTGGTCAAACCCTTATGAAATCGTGTAAATTTTCTTTATTTGCTAATTTGGAGGCCTATTTACGCTCAATTTCTCCTCAAATTATATCACCAGAATCTATTTAACTTGTATTATTTTATTTCTCTCTTGGCTATAATTTCCCAGGAGGTCACCCATCCTCCTACTACCCCGAGTAAGCACACTTAACACTTAATCGCTCTTAAAATTTGTTGTCTTATACTAACGCAATTGCCCCGAAACTTGACCTATGGCTACTATTCATGCTCTAGATGTATTATGCAAATCAGTTGAGAATTTGGGGTATTACAAATGATCTCTCTTTGCTCTTCATATGAAATGCATCTCCTCAAAACTTAATTCGAACACAACTTAAAGAAATAAGGATCATGCCAAATGTAGTGCCTTGTATCAGCTTTTAACTTTTTCCTCTGTTGCCATGTGTAGCCCTTTGGTAAATAGCCACTTGCAAGGTAATTTGCTAAATTAGCGAACCAAGGATCAACCACATCACATATAAATAATGCACATATATGTTCATCAGGGAATAAATCTAAAATCTCCCCTTTCTCAATGTGGTCATGCTCAAGCCTTGACAAGTGATCCGCCATAAAATTTTTCACCCCCTTCTTATCTTTAATCTCTAGGTCAAATTCTTGGAGAAGAAGTACCCATCTTATAAGTCTTGGTTTTGACTCCTTGACAAAAAGATATCCCAATGCCGTATGATCAAACCACACCATAATTTTTGCATCCAGCAAATACAGTCTAAACTTCTCAAACGCAAAAATAATTGCAAAAAGCTATTTTTCGATTGTGGTGTAGTTGATTTGAGGTCCTGTTAAGGTATGAATTGCATAATAAATTGAACAAAACACCTTCTCCCTTCTTTGTTCTGGCATAACTCCAACTACAAAATTACTTGCATCGCACATTAGTTCAAAAGGCAAATCCCAATTCGGTGATACGATCACTAGAGCTAAAATGAGCCTTTATTTTAATAATTCAAAAGCATGCAAACATTCACTGGTAAATTCAAATGGAGCATCCTTTATTAACAAGTTAGACAAGGGTTTAGCAATTTTTGAGACATCCTTAATATTAAACCTAAAGTAAAAACCTTTATGACCAAGGAAGCTTCGAATTCCCTTAACATTGGTTGGGAGTGGAAGTTTCTCTATTACTTCAACCTTGGCTTTATCTCCCTCCATCGCTTTCTCTAAAATTTTGTGTCCTAAAACTTTCCCTTCCTTCACCAAGAAATGGTACTTCTCCCAATTCAATACTAGGTTAGTTTTCTCACACCTTTCTAGCACTAAATCAAGATTCTTAAGACAACTCTCAAATTTTATCCCATAAATGGTGAAGTCATCCATAAAGACCTCCATAAATTTCTCTATGAAGTCATGAAAAATTGCCATCATACACCGCTGAAACATAGCCGGTGCTTTACATAATCCGAAAGGCATTCTCATATAGGCAAAAGTGTCATAAGGACAGGTAAAGGTTGCTTTCTCTTGATCCTCAAGTGCTATAGGGATTTGAAGATACCTTGAATACCCATCTAAGAAGCAATAAAACCTATTCCCAGCTATCCTCTCTAACATCTGATCAATAAATGGCAAGGGGAAGCGATCTTTCCTAATGGAGTTATTTAGCCTCTTATAGTCTATGCAAATTCTCCAACCCATAACTGTATGAGTTAGAATGAGCTCATCTAACTTAATTTTTACCACTATCATTCCCCATTTCTTGGGAACATGTTGTACTGGGCTTAGCCACTTAATATCTCATATAGGATAGATAATACCTTAATCGAGGAACTTAATTACCTCCTTCTTGACTACCTCTTGCATTGTCAGATTGAGTCATCTCTGAGGTTAAACCACTAGTTTACATTCTTTGTCCATTGAAATTCGATGAGTGTAGTAGCTTGGATTGGTCCTCTTCAAGTCCGTAGTCTCCCATCCTATTGCCTTCTTGTGCCTTTTCAACACTTCGATCAACATCTCTTCCTTGAATCCTATCAAAATAGAAAAGATTATTACTGGCTTTGTTTCATTTTCTAAGAACAAATATTTCAAATGAGATGGGAGAGTTTTTAGTTCAATTTTAGAGTCTCCCTTTTTTGGTGCACATTCTTCTTCACTAGACTCCTCGTCTTCAATTTCTTCCTCCACCTCTACCATCACTTCCTGACTTCTCTTTTATAACTTAACTACCATCTCCTTTTCTATTTCATCTAATTCCTCATGTTCTAATGAGTGTAACAAAGTTAAGTTCAATAAATCTTTCGTCAACATCTCTTCTTAGTTTTCCTCTACACGCTCTTGCACTCTGCCCACAAAGTAAATGGACTCATCTAGATCACTCAAAGGATACTTTTGTGCCTTGTTCATATGTACCTAACCATGAACGTCAATTAAGGCTTTCACCATGTTTAGAAATGGTCTCCCCATGATTAATGAAACCTTTCGATCATCTTGCATCTCCATCACAACAAAATCCACG
Source organism: Excoecaria agallocha (assembly GCA_037975025.1). Lineage (NCBI taxonomy): Eukaryota > Viridiplantae > Streptophyta > Magnoliopsida > Malpighiales > Euphorbiaceae > Excoecaria > Excoecaria agallocha. The sequence goes on from CM075816.1 coordinate 28,165,840, forward strand.
AGAAAAATAAACTTCCCCACCTTCACCAATAGGTCTTCAATTACCCCCTTCGGCTTCCTCACTGACCTGTCGGCTAGCTGAAGCCTCATGCCTAATTCTTTGAAATTCCTTAAGTTTAACTTCCTGCACATAGAATAGGGCATTAAATTTATACTAGCTCCAAGATCACACAAAGCATTTCCAACAAAAGTTTCACCAATCTCATAGGGTAAAGTGAAACTACCTGGATCTTTCAATTTTTTCAAAATCTTCTTCATGATAATAGTACTACAATTTTTAGTTAGTTGTACAGTTCCACACCCTTCTAATTTCTTTTTGTTAGAACAAAGTTCTTTCATAAATTTATCATAGTTAGACATGTGAGCTAAGGCTTCAGCAAAGGGCAAGTTAATATGTAATTTCTTGAACATTTCAAAAACCTAGCCAATTACTCATTTTTTCTCTTTCCTAGCTACAGTAAGAAATGGAAATCTACTTATATCAAGATTCTCTATATTGGTATTCACTATGTTTTTACCCTTATCAATGCTAAAAGTTGCTACATTTTCCTCTACCCTAGAGTTAAAGTGACTTACCTTCCGTGTCAGCTCCTCCTTACTTAATGATACTGATGGTGAAGATGTTTTACCTCTTTCTTCCTCTTGCATTACTTCCTTTCCACTCTTTAGCATGTTCGCCTTGGCATCCTCTTTTGGGTTTCGATTAACATTAGATGGAAAGGCCCCAACTATTCTTCTGGATAATGAATTTGCCAATTACCCGATTTGTGTCTCCAAGTTCCTCATAAAGGTGTCTTGGTTTCTATTCCACTACTCTTAAGACTTCTATTTTATCTCTTGCCCTGACATAAATTGTTACTGACTATTCATGAAGCTAGCAAACATATCCTATAAATTTGACTTCTTCTCTTAAATGGGTGGCCTTTATTGGAATCCCGATTGATGATAGGCTTGTTTGAGATTTGGATTTTTGTTGTGACTTTGATGTTCATTTTAATTTAGTCCTTGGTTTTGGTGGTGGTGGGATGGATATAGAGCTTGATAATGAGTTGTTGCTGGTGGTTGGTATGACTAGCTATGGTTATGATGGATATTTTGATTGAATGGGGCTTTTGGTTGACGTTGAGATAATGAGGCTCCATGATTTCCTTCGTTCCAAGGAAAATTCAGGTGGTTCTTCTAACCAGATTGTACATATTGTTGTAGGGGTCATTCCTCCTATAATCTCTTATTGCATTCACATCCTCCATAACTCCACTATCTAAACTACTTGGTCCACTCTCATTTGCTACACAGTCTTGAGAAAATGCAACTACATTTTGTACTTTCAATCCATTCAATTCTTTTCTCACCAACTCTAATTGTGCCTTTAATATCAAAACTTCATCAACATTATGCACAACTTGCCTCTTCGAAATTGCTCTAGGATTCACCCATTATGAGTCATTCGCTGTTATCTCATTCAATAAATGAAAGGCTTCTTCTGGTAACTTATTCATGAATGAACCACCGGATGCTGTGTCTAAGAATGATCATGTAGGTGAGTTCACTCCTGCATAAAATATGGTCATTAACTGATAAACTGTCACTTCATAATGTAAAAAACTCTTCAATAACCTCCTGAACCTTTCCCAAGCCTCATGAAAAGGCTCTTCATTCATTTGATGGAAGCTCATTATATTGTTATGAATGCTAGCTATTTTTGTCGAAGGAAAGAATCTCATTAGAAATTTCTCTTGTAACTGCTCCCATGTCCAAATAGACTGCCTTGGCAACATCTGATGCCAATTCCTCACTTTGACAATCAATGTGAACGGGAATAACTTCAACCGAACCACATCTGTTGAAACACCTAGGTTTTGCACTCTGTCACTGACTTCAAAGAATATTTCAAGATGTTGAGAAGGATCTTCTAGTTTTAATCCTGAGAACTAGTTTCTTTGCACCATATTGATGGTTGCTGGTTTTAGTTCAAACTCTACTCCTCTAGGCAACACAATTATCCTCTATTCTTCATTCCATCTAGGCACTGCATAATCTCTAATTGTCCTTTGCCTAGGTATTTCCTCTCTTTATCTACCTAGAATTTCTTCTTGTGCCCTTGGCACTTCATTCTCGGGAGGAATTTCACCACTAGAAAGATATGGATTCATGTTATTTTCTCTATTTGCTCTCCTTCTTTGGTGTAGAGTCCTCTCGATTTCAAGGTCGTAGGGTGCCAATTGTTCATCTCTTAGTCTATGCATACACTACAAGTACCTGAAAATAATAGATTCAGAAAAAGTAAACATATACAAACAATAATCAAAACTCACAAACACCCGCCAATCCCCGGTAACGGTACCAAAAACTTGACGCTTGTTCAGCAAGTATACTGAATCATTAAGTAATAAAGTAGGGTATAGTTAGGACCCTCGAATATCATACCCAAGGGATTGGGGATGCAAGAAGTGAAAATCAATTGTATGCTAAAGAATTTCCAAATTTTTGTGTGTGTAAGTTATCAACTAAATGGTATGTAGAAAATGTAAATATAATAGTTAAATGTAAATTTGGAATTAATTTTAAAAATAAACTAACAGTAATTTTTCTATGGTCAAGGTAATTAACAAATTAATAAGAATGAAAATTTATAATTAAAAATGTTTTTCAAGTTCATTCATCCAGCCCTTACCCACTGTGAATTAAATTAATCCTAAAATTATATATATATGAATTCGAGATAACCTTTTTAACCTAAGCATCTCATTCTCGAGCAACCTATTCTAAACATAAGAAATCCCATTTTAGAGCCAGTCTTATACTTAGCCTAAGCACGGGTCTAACATTCAAGGTTCGATTACTTTCCCATTTCGGATCCAAACAACCCAAAACCCATTCATTTCACTCCCTACTCTAGCTCAAGCACCACAAATCTTGCAACTTAAAGAGTCCCATTCCAGAGTAATCTAAAAATCATAGCATCTATGATAAAAGAACAGAAGATTAAACATTCAAGGCATTCAACCATTCAAGCACAACATACCCAACAAAGACATATGATAAAATCATTCATCCAAAGCTAAAAGTTTACTAAAAATGATGAAAACCCATGAAATATCCATGAAATAATAGTGAAATAAACCATTCATATATATAGATATTCAAAATATGTTCAATATTCACATTTGGATAGGGGATTCAAAGATCCCCCAAATAACTAGAGACTACTCTGTATCCATTACAAAATAAAAAAGGAAAAGGAGAGAATAAACCTAGAAATTCACCAAGCTGAATCCCAAGCTCCTTCAACCTTTTTCTCCAAAGCTTCAATGTAAATGAGCTCTAAAATGTGAAAAACTGAGAATCTAAGCTAAGTATGGTGTTTAATCTAGGTATTTTGTTGTAAATTTATCTATTTTGAAGTATAAACTATGTATCTATGTATAAAAATGAAGTAAAGAATGAAAGAAAGAAGAAAGAAAAACCCTAGATCTAAAAAAAGGAGAACTCCCAATTCTACAAAAAAATCTACTATATAAAGGCCAAAAAAAGTCACGGTCAATAAGTAATTCATGTTGACCGTGACCTATTAAAAATCTCCTTTTTAACTGTCATGAGTCACGCTGAACACCAAAAATCTATTGACCGTGACATAGCTCTCATTTACATTCTAGACTGATGGCTTGACTACCTCATGATCAACACCAAAAATCCATTAACCGTGAGGTTCCTCTTTTTTTGGTTCTGTACTGAGGAGCTTCCTAGGCCACGATAAACACTCCTATAAGAACAATTACACTACTAACCTTGACAGTCCTTGAAATGGTGCGTTTTGACAAAAAGCATAGGTCATGGTCAATAGGTAAAACCTACTAACCATGAGGTACCTGCAAAATTTACAATTAAGCACAAAATTCCATTAAAAGCTCTCCAAAACTCATAAAATCTAGGATTAACTAAATTTTACAGAATTTATTAAACTAAAGCAAAAACAAAGAAAAAGACACTAAAACTAGACTAAAAAAACTATAGACAAACACTGAATTAGAGTTATCACTTGTTGAGAATTCACACAAACAGAAGTCATCTAAAAAAGAGGGTTATATTCCTCCCTATCTCTTTTGGACAAGATAATTATTAAACTGGAAGAGGATTACACCATTGGTTGGGGCATCAAATGCCTTTTTGCTGGAGTTGATGGGAAGTAAGATATGAAGTACAGTCACTGAGAACTGGACATGTCTCTACTTTAGATCTAAGTTGTAGAAAGGCCATCTTTTAGAACCTTCACCTCTGACTGCCTTGCAAAACCTAGATTATCACAAGCTCAAAATGTAATGCTGTTAAAACTAGAGCTACATAATGGTCAAAATGCCATTGTAGCAGTCAATGTTCATTTGGACTAAAACCAACAAGACTCTTGGGTAATAAACCATACTCTTTAAAGTATGGGATGTTTCAATCTTAACATATAAGAAGCTATAAGGCTTATGTTGACCATAAGGAACTATTAAACAAGAGGTGAAAACCTAATGACAATGTAAATTTTAGGAAGACACGGACTAAGATTAGACTTGTCGTCAACCTTGATTATTTTGGGAAGACATAGACTAAGATTAGACATGTCATCAACCTTTATGATGATGATTTTCCCTACATTGATACCCATCTGCAAAGTGGTGACATGGTTATTAGAAAGTGTACAAAATCTAGCCAAGATCACAGTATTAAGCTGAAATACTTTCAAGATAGATATATACTTGCGAAATACAAGCCTCAAGCATGTCAAAGACTCCTCAAAAATGCATATTTTCTAGAAATACTTCAAGTACATCAGTGACTCCTCACAAATACATATTTGCGAGAAAGTCCCCAAGTGGAATGTTGTTGCAAGAGGGGAATTCGTACCCACAAAGGGCCTCAACCAACTCAACTAGAAGGTTAGGTATGTTTGCATATAACACCAGCAAAATATCACTCAATCTTATTTGATTCTATATGTTGACAAGCTGGAGCTGATCAAATACAACAAGTCAATCTGGTTCTACATGCTGACAAGTTAGTGCTAATCAGATTCAGTCAAACCATCCTGATTCTGCATGTTGATAAGCTAGCACTAATCAAACACACTCAAGTAATCTAATTCTACATGTCAACAAGCTAGTGCTAATCAAATTCATTCAAACTCATCTCAATTCTATATGTCGACAAGCTGGCACTAATTAGATAGTTAATCAAAGGTTAACACATAAATAAGCTAATGTTAACTACCAAAACTAGAGTTAGCATGTTAATAAGTTGATGCTAACTACGCAACCAAGACATTCACTACCTTATAAGATACGTGTTTTAATCAATCAAAAGACTCAAGGCCTCAAAAGGTACGGGTTTTAACAAACCAAGAGATTTGCTACCTCAGGTAAGCATCTTTTTCCTTTTACTCTAAATTTTGGCTCATGTTTGCACTAGTATACTTGTTCCCCAAAATTGGGGACATTTGTAGACACCATGAGCTAAGGCAGACTAGATCAGGGTATCCGATGATGAGGAAATAATATATTTCTGATAATAGATGCAGACCTCGAAGCTTTGATTGTAAATTTCCCATAATTTTCTCAAAGATTTTATGATTTCTCATGTGTTTTCAAAAGGTTTTAATAAAATAGCATGAAAAACAATAATTGTGGCCTTTAATAGTGATAAATGGTTGTCTATCATATGAGGGACTTCGTTTGTGGCCATCTCTCTCCTATAACAGTTAAATCAAGGGCATTGTTGTGAATTTTGGGTTTTTTCCCTGAGGGACGGCTATCTGTCCTCCTATACTTGAGAGGTGGTTTGAAAATGAAAGGCCTAAAGGACTAGGAGTCATTAAAGGACATAGCCATAGAAGCCGAGGGAGAATACCTAACCAAAAGGGCAAACAATAAGGGTGCCAAGAGGAATTCTAGTAATAATAAGGGAGTTGGGATAGTGGTGGGTCGAACAGAACTAGAAAGACTACAGAAGTGTCCGTTATAGAGGCTAGTTAGAGGCATTATTCCATCTTAGGTAAGTCACTGTCTTGGGTGCTAGATTTATTGAGTAAGGAAGGAAAACTTCAGCCACTTCCATCAAGGCCTGTAAAGAGTCAAGGACTGCCACACCATAGAGAAGACTAGTATTGTGCATACCATAGCACACAGAGTGCCTGACTGACTATTGCTACACCCTGAGGAACAAAATTTAGGATCTGATAAATAGCAAATAGATTTTAGATCCTGAGAAGAGAGATAAGAAGAAAAATAGAGGTTATAATGCCATGCCACCTTTAGTGTTTAAGATCAGGTCTAACTTGCCTAAATGGTATGTTATGAGAGACCTGTATGGGAATGAGTATGTGGTCATTACTCGCTCCAAAGTAATAGAGCCAAGTGAAGAAAATCGACTAGTTTCAATTATTCATTGTTGGGATACCCCTACAAAGAGTGAGAATGAAGGGACTTTGGCTCCTATTGATATTTGGAGCTCTGCCAGTAAGAGTGAGGAGGAAAAAAGAGAAGAGAAAAAGGTAAAAGTGGTCACTAGGAGTGGAAGAGTAGCCCTAAAGATTGAGAAGCAGCTAGTTCCTGTTGCAATGCCTACAGAAAAAGAAGTTGATAATGACCAAATAATTAAGCAGTTGAAGAAGATGCAAGTACAAATTTCTATTTAGGATTTACTTAGACAGTCTTCCTCACATAGACATAAATTAGTAGAAACCTTGAGTGAATCTACCATTGCCACTACTATTTCACCCTCTAAACTACTGGATTTGATTAAGGAAGGGATAGGAGAAAATGTCGTGTACTCTGATGCCACTACCTGCTGAAGGAAGGAACTACAATCGCCTTTTTTACATCAAAGCTTAAGTGAATGGCAACACACAACCTACGTAATGATAGACGATGGTTTTTCTATTAATGTTTGTCCCTTGTTGGCAATCCTTGCTTTTGGGCTAATTGAAAACATGCTGAGTAAGTCTAAATTGACCATTTTTGCTAATGACAATTCTAAAAGGCAAGCTACTGGGACATTTAAAGCTTTAGTGAAGACGAAACTCATTGACATTAAGACTGAATTTGCAATATTGCTTATTCCTGGTAACTTTTCTATGATGTTTAGAAGGCCATGGTTTCATAAACTAGGTGGGTACCTTCCATGTTGTATTAAATGATCAAAATCCCTTACAATGGTCAAGTGGTAACTATTAAGGCCATAAGGGAGAATCAAGTGTCTGTCTTTGAGATAGCTAAATAGTGTATTAGTGGATTTAATGTATCAATTATCAGTGATAAGGAAGGTGAGAGTAGTTTCGCTGACAGCCCCCAAGTGATCAACATGCTAAAAAAGATGAACTTCTTTCCAGGTGCCAGTTTAGGCAAGAATTCCCAAGGGCCTCAAACTGTTATAGCTACTAAGGGTCAGAAGGACAAAAATGGGTTAGGCTTTACCAGTCCCAATCAAAAGGGAAAAAAGGAAGAAGCAATGAAAGGGATCCCCCACATCTCTTAGAGCTTTGTGCCAGCTTCAAGTATTTGCCTATACTGTAAAGAGAATGAACATCAGCTGATAGGGGGTGAGATAGTGCCAAGGTTTAAGCTGTTTAATGATGTCTTCGACTAGAAGCAAGGGATCATCAAGCCAATTGAGGATTTTTGGGATGAAGAAATTCTCCTATACCATTCAGCTTAGGATAAAGAAGTGCCTGAGGAGGTTATGATAGAGAAGCCGCTTGCTGCTCAGTTGAAAGGCAAAGGGAAGGTAGAAGTTAAGGATCCATTTGAGGTTGACTCAGAGGCTAAAGAGACATCTGATGCTGCCAAGACTGAAAAGGATACTTTGATTGATATTGTTTATATTTCTGAACTTTTTGATGAGAACAATGATTGCTCTTTTGATTATATTAATAAGATGAACAATTTTGCTTACTTTTGTGATGTTTCTTTTGAATTCAATATGCATAATCATGATCATGAATCATTCATATTTGATATTAACTCAATAAACACATGTTCATTTAATCTCTGAACAAAAGAAAACTAAAAGAAATTTTATTGGCATTAGACCTAGAGAGAGAGAAAATTTTGAGAGAATATTTAAAAATACAAAAAAAGCCTTTGCCTAGACCTATGAAGACATGCCGAGAATAGATCAAGAAATTGTTGAACATGGCACCCCAACATATCCAAGGTATAAACCAATTAAGCAGAAACTTAGAAGGCTTAGGCCATAGTGGGCTGAAAAGGTTAAAGATGAGGTTAGGAATAACAGATAAAGGCTAAGTTCTTAGTGGAAGTTTAATACCCAACGTGGCTGGCGAATGTGGTTCTTATGGCAAATAAGGATGGAAGAGTTAGGGTTTGTGTAGATTACAGGAACTTCAACAAATCTTACCCTAAGGATGATTTCCCTCTGCCCCACTTAGATATTCTAGTTGATAGTGCGGCCATATATGCCATGTATAGCTTTGTGGATAGATATGTCGGATATAACTAGATTCTGAACAAGATAATGGATGGGATTCAGATAGCCTTCATAACCGAACGGGGTACATATATAGGGTTTCGAAATAATAAATTAAAAAAATCACAGCAAAAAAAAGAAACCCATCAAGATCTATGCGATCTAATTGATTCAATAGAAGAGAAGTAACGATTACCAACCTCTTAAAGCGCAAACAAATCAAATTTGTAGGTGCGGCCTCACGCAAAATAATACCCTCTTTTAGTATCCACACACGAATGCGATGAACAAAATTTCCTGGGGTGCTAACTCCTTTTCTTTGGCAGCTAGGGTATATTTTCTCTCTTTCTCAAAGTTACAAAAGAAAAATGAATTTTTCTTTACTTCTCAAGGTGACAGTTGCCACTTTATATATTATGCTTAATTACGATTGAACTATACATATCACTATATATATATATATATAATTAACCTAACCCTAATTTAGAGAGAAAATTTTAGGCCTACATTTCTTATTAAAATAAGAAATACGTTATTTCTTATTTAAAATAAGAATTATAATATTAATCTTAATTAATATTTTTTTATTATATTTATTTCTCATTTGAGCACGACTATGCATTTCTTAGTCCTACTTATCGAGGGGCCTAATAGATATCTCTCTCATAAGAGAGGGACAAATTTCTTTTTGATTATTCATTATCCTCTGCATGATTTTCATCATGTCTAATCATAACCTTTATGATTATCAAATTAAAGATAATGTTTGATTATGTCAAAACATATTGTTCCTCATGTAGGATACTATGATAATCTCAGGTCTAAAGATTAATAGCTTATCTATTATAAGATCACTAATGACATTAACCCATATAGTATCTCATAGCAGGTCTATCCAGTACTCTATTCTCTAACAAATACCTATAAGTTTAATTCATACTAGTCTTTATTTATCATTATTCCTTTAATGATAAATGACTAAGGATAGTCAAAATAACATTGAATTGTTATTTACAAACATTATTATAATGTAACATGCCAACAATATAATAACATGAAGAAAACCCAATTTTATAAAATGAAATGTAACATTACATAAACGACTAAATGTTTGGCCTAGGGAATAACCACTAACAACATATGCCTAACGAGTCATGCCTTTTAGACTTACAAATATAGGTGCTACCTATCAAAAGAGGGCAACTAGGATACTAAATGACTTGATTCACAAGGAAGTGGAGGTATATGTAGATGACATAATGTTCAAGTCGATTACCCGAGAAGGTCATTTTGAAGCACTAGATAAGTTTTTCCAGAGGATTGACAAGTGTAACCTTCACTTTAACCAGAAGAAGTGCATCTTTGGGGTCACTTCAAGTAAGCTCTTAGGGCACGTAGTGAGCCTGAAAGGTATAGAGGTAGATCCCAATAAAGTGAGAGCCATCAGCGAGATGCCAATACCCTAAAAGGAAAAAAGGTTAAAGGGTTCTTAGGAAGAATTCAATACATAAGCAGTTTCATAGCCAAATTTACTTCAATTTATGAACCCATATTCAAGCTACTTTAAGAAGGATTAGCTAATAGTTTGGAAAGAGAATTTTCAAAAGACATTCGATACCATCAGGCAATACCTACTGCATCTGCCAGTATTAAAACTGCCTTAGATAGGTAAACCTCTAATTTTGTATTTAGCCATAAAAGATAGTTCAGTAAGGACAATGATGGCTTAAGAGGATGACTTTGGGATTAAATATGCGGTGTACTATCCCAGCAAAAAATTTCTTCCCTATAAAGCAAAGTATATAGAAGTTGAAAAGATCTGTCTAATAGTCATATAAGCATCAAACAAGCTAAGACACTACTTTCAGTCTTATAGGATAGAAGTTGTGGCTAAGCAGAACCCTCTCAGGTATTTAGAAAAAGCGCCCTCACTCTTAGGGAAAATGGGAAGGTGGCTGATTCTCCTATAAGAGTTTGATATAGAATACATCAATAGGAAAACCATTAAAAGGAGAGCAGTAGTAGAGTTCCTAGCTGATCAACCATTAAAAGGTGAAGAGATGACTTATGAATTCCCCGATGAGGGTATTATAGCCATAATAGTCCAAGGCCGGCAAATGTATTTTAATGGGGCTGTTAACAACAAAGAAGCAGGAGTAGGAGTAATCTTAGTCACCTCGAAGGGAGAAAAGATGTCGTTAGCCAAGAAACTAAGACATAAGGCCACGAATAACGAAGCCAAATACGAAGCTTGTATCTTTGGGTTGGAAGCCTTATTAGCCATAAGGCAAAAGTTCGCATAAGTGTTTAGAGATTCATCTTTGGTAGTCTATCAAGTAAGGGGTAAATGGTCAGTAAAGGTAAAACGATTACTACCCTATCTTAAGTGTCTAAAATCCTTGAGCAACCAATTCAATTTTTATACCTTTAGGCATGTACCTAGAGAGGAAACCCAACTAGTGAATGCATTGGCCACCTTAGTATCAATATAGGTTAATTCAAAAGGGGTGAGTATAAAGCCTGTGCTGATTTTGAGTTCTGATAAGCCGTGTTTTGAAGATGAGCAGATTATGGATATCGAGGTGGATGATGGAAAACCTTGGTACTATGACACCTAGAATTATTTGGAAAGGTCTGTATTTCTTGAAAAAGCTATCACAAAGGACCAAATGATGATTCGTAAGCTATTAACTCAATTCATTACTATAGGAGAGCTCTACAAGAGACAACCTGATGGAATCCAGCTAAGGCATCTAGATGAAAATGAGGCAAGAAGGGTAATGGAAGAAGTGCATGCAAAAGTATGTGGAGCCCATATGAACGATTTAGCCTTAGCTAAAAAGATCATACGTCAAAGATTCTTTTGGCTCACAATAGACACTGATTGCTTTAAGTATGTCAGTAAGTGTCAACTATGCCAACAATGTGCAAACTTAAGCTATTTACCTATTTCTAAGTTATACAACCTTACATCACCGTGGCCATTTGCTGCATGGGGTATAGACATATCGAGATTAAATAATATGTGTTTTTGGGATAATATCAATACTAATCATGTATACTGAAATTAGAAAGGATCGTCATGCATGTATTCATAGCATTGATTTACCTAAAAGTAGTATATCCATTTCATATGTTCAAATTTAAAAAAATTTAATAAAAAAACATAATCCATGATAGTATCTCATCTAGTCTTTCTACATCACATATCTCTCCCTATCCAGGTGCCTAAAATGAGATACCCTATTGTCGACTGCTGGACTGGTGATCCATTGCTTGTACGAGGCAAAAGTGGTGAAGTCACAAATGCTAATCTTAGGAATAGTAGTCCTCACAGGAAGTCAAGTCCAAATCCTTCAAAGATACTCTGACAAGAAAGAAACAATGAAAATGCCACCTCAAAAGCCTAGTGGACACCTAATGATGTCTTGTCGATCCTTGAACTAACGAGCACAGTAGGTAGTGACATAGAAGGTAGCCTGATGCAATCTATATAGAGGGACGCATCTAGATGCCCCATCTCAAACTATAGAAGTGATAGGTGACCAGGTGCACCTGAACATGATATTGCCATCT
>CM075816.1:28178080-28298685 GCA_037975025.1 Excoecaria agallocha
ATGCAATCATAATTATGGAATACATTTATAGCTCACAACTTCTGCTCACAATCACGTGTTTGTTAATACAGTCTTATTATGGCAACTAAATGACAACCAACCACATATTATATCATACCCTGTCCTTAGGTTTATGTTAGGGTTATTGGAGTGCACATATATGTGTAAACATTTGCATATATTATCTAATCAGCTTTGCATGCAGTTGCAGAGAATAGCACTACATATCACAATTATCCAAGAAGGTCCAATTATTACATACATACATTTCATAAATTTCAAAGCATATAAACTCATTGTGTATGCTATAGCCCAAATAGTTTTTGTTATAATATCGTACACATTCTACCATAACATGGAAATTTAATTCCTATAGATATTCATGCCAATAATTCATTTCATTGAAATAGTTTCTAGCCAAAAGGAATTATGATATGCAATGTAATAGGTCATTCATCATGCTTACATTACGTAAGTGCATTAATTAATGCATGTTTTACTTTATCTTGTGTACATTTTATGATCTTTAATAGCCTACCTAAGTACTAGTTTAAAAGATAGATAACGGGAGCAATGGATATCCAAAGGTATCAAACTATAGATATCCAAAGATATCAACCAATGGACCCAAATGGGGTCAAACATTGGTTCCAGCAAGGAACAAAATATGGACCTAAACGGGATCGATCAATGGTTCCATTAAGGAATAAGACCCAAACGGGGTCAACTATGGCAGCGACGACTATATCCTTTTAGGCATGCCTCTCTAATCCACAACTAAACTAAGACCCGTAGGCTTAACCACTTTAATAACATCTTTGATTTGACATATTCTTACTTAGTACATCATTTGGCTTAAAGCCACATTTCATAAAAAAAAGCATATCATTCTTATCATACATCAATGTTGAGCTTTAAGCTCCATTACATATGGGTGAAAGTCATGTAACCACATATTTGCATCAACATCAATCATACATGACATAGTAATGCAAACACTATAAAGTATTACTTTCATTGATCAATCTCATCATACTTAGCATTATGCATGAAGCCAATAAGGCAAGTATAAAAATGTAGTCATGTAATTAAAAGTCTTCATAAGATTACATGCATGTCCATATATATGTATGTATATATATATATATATATATATATATATACACACACGTGTGTGTGGGGGGTGTACATGTAAATGGAACTTGAATCACAGCAATACATGCTTTGTTATTCACATTTGCTTACATATGGAGTCAGACTACTTATCATCGCATATATACATCAACAATAGGACATTGCACTTACATGCCTCATTTACAGTTCTCAAAGACGTAGCTTGTTGCTGTTTGCCGTAAGTAGCTTCCATACAATATCATAGATATTCATATCGATACATAATTACATGAACATTTAAATATTTATGATCAATATAATAAGATGAACAATCATTTTCATTCTAAAGTCAATGCTAGTTCTTAATTAACCCTTTAGTTCACTCTTATAGTCTATTAGATCATGGACAATAGATTATATATCCTAACATGATCATATATGTATCAATTCATCTTAATTGTACTTATTATCTTATAATATTTTACACTCGGGTACATTTATGCAAGATTATTCCATCATATATGTCATCACACTACTTGTGTGTATGAAATCTTCAAAATAAAACACATGGCATGAGCCAACAGACAAGCATGTTTCTTTATACCAAGGCTAGTCAATACCTTCCATTATAGCTTAAAGCGTAACTTAACTTCTATGGTCTTATGACTAAGAATAAAAAGGCAACGTTCCATCTCTTTTAACTTAGACTTATAACCTTGCAACTATCGTCTCATTGCCACTAGGCCATATCATGGTATTTTCGTACCATTCAAGGTCACGCCAATGTATAATATTAGGGCAAAGCCATATAATCTTATGTGGCTCATTAAATACCTAATGCGACCTTATGTGGCTAATTAAAGAACATATAATCTTTAGATTATTATTTGTCTCTACTATTGTTAGCTATACTTATGAATCAGTACCCAAAATACATTCTTGTCACTCAAATCCAGATAATAACTCTTCTTGTAGCCACACCTTGCTAAACCATATTTTTATTTTAAATCTTTGCATTGGAAAGACTTTTCGAACTATAATAATTCATCAAAAATCAATTAACTTACTACCCATCACTTGTATACCCAACCATCATCAACATTTCTCATTGCTAGTTTAATTCACCCTTATTATATCACTGTCCTTAAAAACATTGGCTATACAATATTGTACTTATGATTTATGAATGAGCTATAGTTTAGGATGGAGAAGAACCAATGAAAATTGAGTGTACAAGTGGCCATGCATTTCATGGAAAGAAAGGCCAAGTGGTCGTCCAAAGTAAGGAGAAAAAAGCATAAGTGACCATGCAAGGCTAAGGGCAAAAGCCATGAGTGGCCGTGCAAGGCAAAGGAGAAAATCATGCGTGGCCGTGTATCCTAAAAGAGAAAAGAGTGAGTGGTTGTGCATGTGAGTGAGGAACAACCACAAGTGGCCATTCATTCCATGAAGAAAATGGCTAAGTGGTCGTACATTTCAAGGGAGAAAATGATGTGTGGCCGTGCACTTCAAGGGAAGAAGGAATGAGTGGTCGTGCATGGCATTAAGGAAATCTATGAGTGGCCATGTGTATCAAACAAAAGGGCCATGAGTGGCCATGTGTATCAAAGGCAATAGGCCCTGAGTGGCCGTGTATATGGAGAAGAACAACCACAAGTGGTCGTGCATTCCCAAGAATAAAAACATGAGTGGCCATGCATGAGAAGATAATAAGAAACCTAGAAACCCTAATTATACAGAACATGAATTTAAACCATAGATCTCACATCCCAACTTCCTTAAATGATCATCTAAGTTTTTAATCATTAAAACTCGTCTTATTTACTATATTGAATTCTTAATCTCAATTAAGAAAACACATATAGCAAGTGAGGGAAAAACATGTACAGTAAGCACTCATAAACAATTTTCCCGTACCTGTTACTAGAGCTCTAACTCCTTCAATCCTCAAGATCCATCTCTACTACTCATGGTTCCTCTCTTCTCCTTCAGGAAGCCAAACATCAAAACCCTAGTTTCCATAAATTATAGAGAGAGAGAGAGATCCCCCCCTTAAAATTCCAATCCAAGAATCCCTAAATACTTGAGTGGGATAAAATATCTCACCAAGAGAAATTTCCAAAATACCCTTATACACTATAATCTCTTAAATTTCCATTTCTTGCAATTTAACCCCAAGACTTCTAATTTGATTTCAATTACATACTTCCTTAAAATTACAACTTACCCATACTCAATTACATGTTTGCTAAATTACCAAAATACTCCTCTTGGGAATCAACCTCGATAGTTGCAAAATAATCTAATTTTGCCTTAATTAATGGTAATCCTTATTAATTAACAATAATTTGATTAAGGTCACGATTGGATCCTTACAAAAGAGGTGAAGGAAGCTAAAAATGGTATGCACCCTTCAGATTTGATGGAACCAACACCGGATGTAAGTACTTTTGAACCAAATAATAAAAAATCACCTGTTGTTGAGAAGAGCAACGGTAAGGAGAAATTGGTTTCTACTTTGCTTTATGAGTTTAAATTACCTTACCCATCATTAGCTAGGAAGGAAAAGAATAATAAGTAGTTAACTAGATTTTTAGACATGTTTAAAAAGTTGTATGTAAATTTACCATTTACTGAGGCTTTACTACCCATGCCTAAATATGCTAAGTTTATGAAAAGTTATGTTCTAATAAGAAAAAAGATAGAGGTTATAGGAATAATTCAATTATCAAAATATTATAGTGCAATTTTAATGAACAAAATCCTTGAAAAACTAGAAGATCCCGGTAGTTTCACATTACCATGCGAACTAGAAGGGAATTTTGATGGACATGCATTATGTGATTTATGTGCTAGTATTAATTTAATACCCTATTCAATTTGCAGGAAAATGAATTTAGGTGACATCAAGGAAATCCAAATGACACTACGATTGGCAGATAGATTGGTAAAGAGACTTAAGGGTATTATTGAGAATTTATTGGTGAAAGTGGGAAACTTTATATTCCCAGTTGATTTTGTAGTCATGGATATGGAGAAGGATTGAAGGTACCTTTGATAGTAGGATGGCCATTCTTGAATACCGTGAAGGCTTTAATAGATGTACATGGACAGACAGTTACCTTAAGATTCAATAAGGAGGAAATGGTTTTTAATGTGAATAAAGTAATGAAGCATCCTTCATATGATTTTAAAGAGTCAGTTTACCTCATAGATGGCATTCAAGAATGTATAGAGGAAAAGCAAGATGAAATTTTACTGAATGATAAGCTTAAGAATTGTTTAATGAATCCAAGGGATGAAGAGGAGGTGGAGAAGACAAATAAAGAACTAATAAAGGAGCTAGAAAATGAACACGAAGAAAAAGGATTAAAGGAGGATGAACCATCCCCTCCTAAGGGAGATTCTGAACTTAAAATTCTTCCCTCTCATTTAAAATATTTATTTTTGGAAAATAATGCAAAACCAGTAATCATATCTTCACTTTTGATAGGTTTGGAAAAAGAAATGCTTATTGAAGTATTGAGAAAGCATAAAGGAGCCATAGGTTAGGAGACATTTGATTTGAAGGGAATCAGTCCCAATTATTAGATACACCAAATCCCTATGAAAAATGATTTCAAACCTGTGGTACAACCACAAAGGAGACTAAATCCAGCTATGCAAGAAGTGGTGAAAAATGAGGTACTAAAATTACTAGATGCAGGTATTATCTACCCCATTTCTGATAGTAGTTGGGTTAGTCCGATCCAATGTGTACCTAAAAAGAGGGGAATGACTGTAGTAATCAATGAAAATAATAAACTTATCCCAACATATACAGTGACATGATTGAGAGTATGTATAGACTATAGGAGATTGAATAATGCCACTAGAAAGGATCACTTTCCTTTACCATTTATTGACCAAATGTTAGAAAGATTAGCAGAGAATAGGTTTAACTATTTGTTAAATGGATATTCGGGATATATGAAAATTCCTATTACACTAAAAGACTAAGAAAAGACCACATTCACATGTCCTTATGGTATATTTGCATATAGGATAATGGCATTTGGTCTTTGTAATGCTCTTACTACTTTTCAAAGATGCTTGATGGCTATTTTTCATGATTTTATTGAGAAATTTATGGAGGTTTTTATGGATGATTTTATATTATATGGGCTTGATTTTGAGTCATGTTTACATAATCTTGCGTTGGTCTTAGAAATGTGTTAAAAAACCAATCTTGTGCTTAATTGGGAAAAAAGTCACTTTATGGTAAGAGAAGGGATAATGTTAGGCCATAAGATCTCTGAGAAAGGGATTGAGGTGGATAGAGCTAAAATCAATGTTATTAATAAATTACCTCCCTTGACTAATGTTAAAGGTGTTAGAAGTTTTCTTGATCATGCTGGGTTTTATCATCGATTCATTAAGGACTTTTCTAAAATTACTAAACCACTTTTCTAATTTGTTGATAAAAGATGTTGCAGTTAACATTGATGATAAGTGTTTACAGGCATTTAACATGTTGAAGCAAAGGTTAATCACAGCACCGGTCATAGCATCACAAGATTAGAGCTTACTATTTAAGATCATGTGTGATGCTAGTGACTATGCAGTGGGAGGGGTTTTAGGCCAGCAAAGGGAGAAAGTCTTTTATACTATCTATTATGCCATTCATACTCTCACCGGAGCTCAAGTTAATTATACAACCACAAAGAAGGAATTTTTAACAATTGTGTTTTTTTTAAAAAAATTTAGACCCTATCTCCTTGGATTTAAGGTCACTGTGTGGTCAGATCATATGGTATTGAGGCACCTTTTAGCAAAAAAGGATACCAAACCAAGACTCATTAGATGGGTTTTGCTTTTACAAGAATTTGATGTGGCAATTAAAGATAAGAAAGGAGCTAAAAATTTTATGGCAGACCATCTATCGAGATTGGATCATGATAATATTGAAAAGGGAGAAATTTCTGACTTTTTTCTCGATGAACGTATTTATGTTATTTATGTGTGTGCAAATTCGATTCCTTGGTATGCTAATATAGCTAATTTTCTTGCAGGAGGATAGCTCTCAAAAGACTTTACTTGGCAATAAAAGAAAAAGCTTCAAGCAGATGCAAGACATTATTTTTGGGATGACCCGTAGTTAATCAAAATTTGCCCAGATCAAATGCTTTGAAGATGTGTTCCAGAAGAAGAAAAAGAAGATATAATAAAGCAATGTCATGAAGGAGAAGTGGGAGGTAACCTTAAAGAAAATCACACGGTACAAAAAATTCTTCAGTCCGGTTTCTTTTGGCCTTCTCTTTTCTCTGATGTTAAATCTTTCATATAAGTTTGTGATAGTGTCAGCATGTGGGGAATATATCTAAGAGGGATGAGATGCCTTTGAATAATGTGTTAGAAGTTGAGATTTTTGATGTTTGGAAAATTGATTTCATGAGGCCATTTCCAAATTCATTTGGATTCGAACATATATTAGTAGTTATGGATTACGTTAGTAAATGGGTAGAAGCAATAGCTTCTAGAACATGTGATGCCAAAGTAGTGCTTGAATTCCTTAGGAGGAATATTTTCACTAGGTTTGGAACACCAAAGGCCATTATAAGTGATGGGGGTAAACATTTTGTCAACTATCGATTCAAAGCATTGCTTAAAAAATTTGGTGTAAGGCATAAGATAACTAACCCCTATCATCCTCAAGTAAATGGGCAAGTTGAAGTGTCTAATAGGGAGTTGAAATCAATTTTGGGGAAAACGGTGAATAATTCTAGAAAAGATTGGTCTCAAAAATTAGATAAGGCTATTTGGGCCTATAGAACTGCATTAAAAACCCCTATAAGCATGTCTCCATATAGATTATTTTTTAGAAAAGAGTGTAATTTGTTGGTCGAATTAGAACATAACGCTTATTGGGCTATAAAATTGCTAAATTTTGATTTGAGGTGTGCAGGAGATAACAGAAAATTACAACTCAATGAACTGGATGAATTTCGACAGTGGTCTTATAGCAATACAGCTCTATACAAGGAAAAAACCAAGCGGTGGTATGACAAGAAACTTCATCATAAGGAATTTTCTCCTAGAATGATGGTTCTGGTTTATAACAGTTGATTAAGGTTATTCCCAGGAAAACTTAAATCAAGATGGCTTGGACCATATCAAGTGCTGACAAGTAATGATTTTGGAGTGGTGACTATCAAGAGTCTGAAAGATGGGCGTGAGTACAAAGTCAATGGTCACGGTTTAAAACCATATCGAGTCGTCCAAATAGAGGTTGCTGAGGCAAACTATGGTATTCCGAGATTGATATAAGGGATATAAGTCTAGTTGATGACTTCCTAAACTCAAAACTAAGCTCTTTCTTCTTCTTTACCTTTCTTTGTTTTAATTTTTTATGTTACCTTTGTTATTTTATGTTGATTTTGGTATTTGAAGTGTTTTTGTTTACATGGTTAGTAAATTGTTTTATTTTTATTTTTATTTCATAACTGAAAGGGAGTTTTGTCTATTAAGAGCATTCTTTGAGATTTTGATGTGATTAAGGGCTTGCATGAGAGTTTTGCATGACTATTGGGCAAGGAGGACTTGTGTTTAAGATAAAAAAAAATTTGGAAGTGAGTAAGTGTTAGTACATGGTGGAAGAATAAAGTGTTGTGATTTGAATTTGAGTTTGAGCATAGCTTGGTTTTAATTAAGAGAATGCAAATGTTGTTTAAAAGATGGTAATTTAGTGATTCAAGGGCTAATTTAATAAAGGAGTGAGGCAATTAGTCAATCATTTATTCAGTGGAGGCATGGAGGTTGAAAATGAAGAAGAAAAATTTGTTACAGAGTGGAAACAGCATTAGGTCACTCGGTCGAGTGACCTTTTCACTCTCCCGAGCACCAACAATGCTCCTCTGAGTAAAATTACACTCTCCTGAGTGTTTTCTTTTTTTTTCTAAGCTTTAAAAAGTAGCCCTCTGAACACTCTCCTGAGTGATATTTACCACTCTCCCGAGTGAAGTTTGAAGATGTAACAATGTAGGAATTTTAAAGCCCCATTTGTGTCCATTTGGAAACCGAGAGGACCCACTTAGTCGAGTCAAAATTTCTCTCACCCGAGTGGTTCCTCTTTGTAAACACACTCACCCTTTCTTCTTTTTCACTTTTTCACACACCATTTTACTTATTCTCTCACTCACCCATTGAGCAAATTTCACTCGCCCGAGTATTTTTATTTCAAGTCAACATTTTGCATCTTTGTTGATCACATCTATCTAAGTAAGTGCTCTCTAATTTTCAAGTTGGTTTTTCAATTGTAAAGTTGATGAATTTTGCTTGAAATTAATGTAACTTGGGGTTGTTTCCATTTAGAATTTGGGCTTGAATTTGTATTCCTATTCCATTTCTTTTCACATGAGCTTATAAAGAGCATACTTGTAATGTATATATTCATTTTTGGTGTCAATTGAATTGCAATTTGATCTTGATTTAGCTTACGCAACATGTGCACATAAGGTGTTTGTTGAATTGCTTCAAAGAATGTAATTTAATTTTTAGTTTGATTTTGTTTAGAAAATGCCATGTTCACTTGAATCCATCTTTGACTATATCATTTTATCTACATCTTTGTTCATTTATCTTATCATTTCACATGTTTTAGTGGTTGATTTTAATTATACTTCTCTTTAGGATCTCATGTGCTACATTATGCTTTTTCTTGCTATATTTGAATTATGATTCTTGTTTATTTGGGTTCTTCCTTATGCAGTGGCTCCTAAGAAAGCTTGACATTGTGAAGCTTCTAGCTCTTATAGGTCACACATCCTTGCATATGTGGATAAAGGGAAATAATCATTGTATGAACACTTTAGTGCACGTACCTATGTGAAACCTGCTTATTTGAGTGATCTCTTCCTCGATATAGCAGATGGCAACCTATGGAATGAGATTTCTCCATTAATTAATAACATAGGGTGGATGGCATTTGTTGAGAAGAACCCACAGGTGTATCCATCCATTGCATGAGATTTTCTTTATTCATTTGAGTACTATTTCAAGGGCAAAGGATATCTTGGCACGACAAACTTTAATTGGGAAGGAAGGGCTATACCATGAATTTTCCACAATTTACAGCATGCTTTGGTTTTCCACCAAATGCCATTGGGGAATTACCTAATGCTACTTCGCAAGAAAACTAGAAAATTGTAAGAGATTCAGTTGACCCAGTGCCATAGAGAGGAGGCCAAATTAAATGTCACTCTTTGAGGAGTCATGCCTTGCATATCCTTCATAGGTATTTATCTATTAATATTTTCAATTGTCTTGGTGGTCTTAGTGCAGTGAATTCCAAGGAGGTTATGCTATTAAGATGCATGGTCGAAGGCATTTATATAGTATTTTTAGTATGTTTTTAGGTGTTTAGTTAGGTTAATTTTGTGTTAATTAGGATTAGATTTGAGTTTAATTGGTTAATTTTATGTTTTTGGAGTTAATTGTAAATTTTGGTATTTTTTAGGGTTAATTTGCAAGAAAAAGGACTTAATTGTAAAAAGGCAAGAAGATTTGGGCCAAAACTATGAATTTGGAAATTTGATGCAAGCGTGAAGTCAAGAAGAGTTATGCGTGCCCACATGAAATGAAGAAGGAAGGATCACATGGCCACGTGAGAGATTGAACAAAGCTACACGTGACCACGTGTGATTTATCAAAGGAAGATGAGTGGCCACGTGAATTAAAGAAGAAAAGAACACATGGCCACGTGTGAAAATGAACTAAGAAACACATGGCCACGTGTTGAGTCTCCCATGAAGCGAAGGATTTTTTTCCAATTCAAGAAGGATTCTTTTCCTACTCTAATTTGGGAAGTTTAGAAGGCTTCTACAACATATTTTGCCTATAAATAGACAACTCTAACACCAAAGAAAGGGGGATGAATGGATGAATTAGAGGAATTAGGAATTAGGAATCTTAGAATTAAGCTTAGTTATTTCACGTTATTTTCTGTTTTCATTGTTTTTCTTTTCAACTTTGTCTTTAATTTTTAATTATGTTTAGGAAGTAGTTTTTTTTTTCTTTTGCTAATGGAACCTTGAAATCTTATATTTTCATTGTTATGACTTTATTTTGAGCTTAATTTCCAATGTCGGTTGATTATTTCTTGGTTTTAAGCATATTCTTATCTTTGATTGTGTTGAGATTGATTGTTGGTTTATTGAATAAATAACTAAAGATTGGTTTTGACATAGTTAATAATTTGCATGTTCTTGGGTTAACTCTTTTATGTTTATGCATGATTATTATCCAAAATATGAGGTGATTATATGTGAATTTTATTGGTTAATACTAAGAAAGAATGAACTAAGAATGAATTGGAATTGAATCATTTGAGAAAGGCTTCAATGAATATTTAGGAACATAAAATTAGATTTTCATGCTAAGTATTAGATTTGTCTATGAGTTTAATACTAAGAATGATATACTTGAATAAAGATATCTTGCTTTATTACTAGTTTTTCCATAATCACTGGTGTTCCTATTGAATTTAAGTCATTACAATGAAAGTTGAGGTGGATAGTTTCTTTAGCAAGAGAATTTCAGTTATTGTTTTGTTTTTAATTCATGTTTTAGCTTTTGTTTTGTTTAATTTTTTATTTTGTTTAATTTTTGCTTTTAAATTAAAAACATTTGTGAAATAATCTCGGATTAATTTAATTCATACATAGATATTATCCTTAGCTATTCATGTTCCCTTGGATACGATATTTGGGGTCTTAATCTATATTTCCCTGTATTACTAGCCGATCTAGTACACTTGCTAGCATCCGATCACCATTAATGGTGCATTGGTTATTGTACAAAAGATAAAGGACCTACAGAAGAAACCACCAGCTGTTAAGGATATTTCCATTGGTTGGATAGCCACTGTTATGGTGAATGCATTCCACCATATAGACTAAGGCCATCCACTTATAGCGGAGCTCAATTACATTGATTATTCTATGCTGAAGCGCATGAAGATTCTGTCTCTTACACCTCAGCGACACTGGACTACTAGAGAAGAATACATAAATGACAGTGGGATTCAAGTTCATGAACACTAGGAGGATGAAATTGAGGTAAAAGAGGAGCACCAGGCGGCACCACAAACTGAAGTTGCTCTTACCCCTCAGGTGATTGATCTTTTAAATCGGATTAATATTTGTTTAGATAACCTGTAAGGTAGAATGGGTACAATGCAGGAAAGCATCGATGAACAGAGACAGGATTTTGAGCGCTTTGTTAATAGCTTTTGCCGGAGATTTCCACCACCACCTTTACCACTGGAGTAATTTGTTGATGACTGCAAGATTTTGGAAAGGGGGGTGGAGCTTACTCAAGCTCAATTTTGTCCAGGAAGTATAAAAAATTTCATTCCTCTTTTATGCATGAAATTTCTTGTGTGTTTTTGTAGTTTTTGTTTTTGTTTTTAGTTGTGTTCTTATGTTTTAAGCTTTTTGTTATTTTAGTTTATGTAAAGACTTTATAACTTAGTTTCTAGTTGTTAGTTGTCTGGTTGAACTAAGAATGTAGTCAGTTCTAATTTGTCATTTAGCTTGCACTAAACTTAATTTGCCCCAATTGATCCTCAAAAATTGAACTTATTGAACTTAAACTTAGAATGTGCATTGTTCAAAATTTTTGTTTAATACGAAGGCAAGCATGTTGTTTAATGGATTTTTAGCTAGTTTAACATTCAGCTTGACTTATATTTGTTAGTTTCCACTTTTTGAGCACAAAAGAAGAATTTTTGAACCTAAAGAAAAACCAATGCATTGATATAGTTGAGTTAGGAATTTTAGAACACTAGAACCTTCCTCATCACCCTTCAAAGCATAAAAGCAATTCAAAGCAACTTGGAAAGTGATCTAGGCACAATTGTTCTTGTTGAGCCATAAAAATACTATTTACCCATCTTTTGATATAATTGACCCTTGTTAGCCACTTTGAGCCTAATGAGGCATGTTTAATGCATGCTACCATAGTTTTTTTTCTTACACTCAATTATTAATCAAATAGCCTAAAGAGCCTTTATCTTTCCCTTTTAGAATTAGCCAATCTAGGATTCGATAGATTAATTTTGTTAGGTATTTTGAAGGGTGTAGTATGACATTTTTGGTGTTGTTGTCAAGGGATATTGATGAAATAAAGAAAATAGTGAGAATTTACCTTGTAATTACCCAATTTATTATTGTATTGCCAGCAATGCCAGCAAAAAAAGAAAAGAAAAGAAAACAATAAAGCTAACATACATGGCAAAATCTTAAGTATGGGGTATTTACAAGGGAAAAACATGTGTGGCTTTAGTCAAGGGGTGAATTATAAAGAGAATTTTCATTGAATTTTGTTCTCAAATGTACTTAAGGTATGTATGGGTTTGAGCAAACAAGTATGGAAAAAGGGATTTGTACTTAGAAATTTAAAATTTTGAATCTTGATCTATCTTGTTATAGAATGGCTATTCTTTTTTATTATCTTTATCCATTATTTGATAACCAATACCTTAATCCCATTACAACTGAATTAAGACGTAAGTGATTTTAAGTTTTCTTTTGAATTGTTCAGTGGAGATGACCTTCGGGTTTCGATGCTAAAGGAGAGGCTTATGGTATTTTGAGTTTTGAAAATACTTAAAAAGTTTTGGTCTTGCACACACATAGAGGAAACTAACTCATTGTCTTGTTTGAATTTATTACTAGTTGGAATTCGGTTGAGTGCTCTTGCTAATTACTAAACTTGATTTTGAACTGCATAATTCTTTGTTAAAGTTTGATAATTTTGAGGAGTTGGTTTGTTCAAGCTTGCTCGAAGGGCGAGCAAAGACTAAGTGTGGGGTATTTGATAAGTGTGAATTATACTATATTTTTAGTATGTTTTTATGTGGTTAATTGAGTCAAGTTAGTCTTAATTTAGTTGGTTTTAGGTTTAATTAGTTAGTTTATGTGTTTTTAGGACTAATTGTTAATTTTTATGTTTTTCAGGGCCAAATTGAAGAGAAAAAGGCCTGAATGACAAAAAAAGGAGAATGATAAAGCAACATAGTGTACAATGTTAATCAACATTCCTCATGGGATCGATATCTGAAGTACTATAATCGGTACACAGTATATTTACGGTATTTAAGCTTTTAGAAAGAGCATAACAAGTTTTTGGCATCATTGCTGGAGAATGCTTAATTAAATTTATTGTCATTATGAATCTTGATTTATTATTTTGGATTATAATATTTAATTAATTTTGTTTTGTGTTGATTTTAGTTGATTTAGTATACTAACATAGTTTATTTTTTGTTATATATGTTATATTACTTTGTATTTCATTATAAAATTCAGAAAAAAAAAAACTAAACTAAAAAAAACTAATGATTTTTCTTCATTGTTGTGAACACAAGATCTATCGCAAGCACGACATATATCACGAGTACGATGCAAAGGAAGTGACACCTAGTGGACCGGCTATATAACATTTTCTTTAACTCCTACTTTTAATTTTATTTTTCTATTTGTGTTTTTGCATGTATCTTTTTGCTTATTTTTCTATTTTTGTGTGTTTTGTGGTGTCTTCCTTACACAATAAGGATATTGTGTCCTTTAAGTGTGGGAAAACTAGTTGCTAGTTTGAATGTAAGATTAGTTTTAAATTTTTATGTTATGTTATGAGTGTTATGGACTTTTTGTTTCTTTTTGAGGTATTTAATTAGTGGCATATGTAGGTAATCATTGCATAGTTAATTATGAGTCTCTTGAATACATTTATTAACATAGACTTAAGGATCTTTTGTTTTAATATGATTATGCTTCCATGGATAGGCATGTTTAATTAGGTAAAGTATTTTGGTATACATTTCTTTTAAGCCAAGTTTCTTTAAGCATGTTCTTTAGAATAGTGAGTTTGCATGATGTAGAGTTTTACCATAACCGTTGTGAGCTTTAGAGCCTTAACACTTTAAAAAATTATGTTAAGAGAATTCCTCTTGTATTCGTTACTTTAGAACTTATGTTAGATAATTTTTAAGATCACTTTTAGTATATAATATGTATGACAAATGATAAGGGCATTAGAAATAACCTCTTTTAGCTTGCTTAAATAACTACCCTTTTTGACTTTAGGTAGCCATTTTGAGCCCATCCCATTTTATTCATACGCTTATGTTTAGGCTTAACCAAATTTTTGATAAATTGAGCATTTCTATGGAGAAAAACTTGTGTGGGAGATGTAGTATTACTTTGATAAGTAAGACAAAGTATTGATATTTTGTAAGCATGAATTACTTATGAATCAATTTTATTCCCTTAAGTTTAAGGTCCATTAGTTAAAAAAAAAAGAAGAAAAGAAAAGAAAGAAAAACTACTACACCAGGTTGCTTTGAAATAATGAAAACAACGGTAAGAAAAGCAACTAGTTAAAGTTGAGCATGATGTGAAAACTAGTGGGAATTGAAGAATGATTGAAAGGGGATATGAGAATATCATTAGAAAAGTTGGATATCATGTTTTAGTTTTTGCAATACAAAATCTTACTGGTTTTAGTACATGCTATGTTTTTCCACATAAATGAGCTACTTAACCGAAATTTTTCCAACCTTAACCTAAGCCAAGCAACAACCCTTTAAAGACCCTTTTAATTTTGTGCATTATTCTATGCTAGTGATGGAGATCATTATTTAATACAAGCTTATGGTATGTGGTGGTACAAGAGGAAGTATGAGTTGAACTCAATCCATTAAACACTTAAGTGATGTGAGGCACAAATTATGAGAGAATAAGTCTACATTTTGTAATACTTGCTAGGTTAGAGTACATGTTGTAAGAAGTAAGGTTTTTAAGAACTTCATATCTTTGTGCTTTGCATTCTCTTGTTTATCTTATTGGTGGCATATGAGTATTAAACCTTATAGATCCAAGATTTTATTTTGGTATTTATTGACATTGACTCATAATTAATATGGTAAGGAAACCTTGCATTTGTTAAGTTGTGAGAATCTCAAGATAACGAACTCCATATTCTATGCTATATATTTATGTTATGTTATTTTCTTATGCATCTTAAAGCTTCGCTTGAGGACAAGCAAAGATTTAAGTGTGGGGAATTGATATGAGCTCGAAAAGCTCATAAATAGTATCTATGTTTGCTTAGTTTTAGCAAGTATAGTGTTTAGTATTAATATATTTCATGTGTATTTTGTTTCTTTTATGTGTTTTGTGTTTTTTTGGTTGTTTTATTTATTTATAAGAGTTAAGGGATCAATTTGGAGCTTAAATGGGAAAATTTGGAAGCACTGATGAAGGAGTGAAGAAGAAGCCCTATTGTAAGCATGACAAGGGATGCATGTCTAGGGCAAGAGATAAGGAACAGAAAGATACAAAGAAGAAACGTGATTTGCAGCGGGCGCGATAGGTGTCGCGATCGCGATAGAAGACGGTTAAAGGCAGTTGAACTTGAAAAGTCACCTAAAAAGACATCAAGGGTCACCATGGGTTGTATACCTATGAAGAGTCACTTGAAGGGACTCAATGCTTGAAAATCTATAAATAACCTGGAAGTTATAATCAAAAAGGAAAAAGATCTATCATTTTTATTTTTCTTATTTGATAGTGTAATTAGAGAGGAATGGTTGTAGATTTTTGTTTCAGTTTCATGGCTTGAAGATAAGGCAAATACAAGGGAGAAAACTACACTTTGTGAAATGAAGAAGGGTTGAGAGATCCATTCTTTTATTTCTAATCTTTACATCTTCTTTGTTATTATTATGAATTCTTTTTAGGAATTTGAATGTTGTTATTCATATTTAATCATTTCTCTTTCGATTATCTTTAAATGTAGGATTTGCTATTAAAACTTTATTAGTATCATTATAAGTTAAGGAAAATGACCTTAGATGGCAATTCCTTCTCTAAAAATCATCATAGTGGTTATAAGTAAGATAGTTAGCGAGAGCAACATCTTTCAGCTAAGTTTATATTGCAAGTTCAATGAAAAGGAAGTGATCGCGAGAGCTCTATAACACTCATAACATAACATAGAAATTTAAAACTAATCTTACATTCAAATTAGAAACTAGTTTCCCCACACTTAAAGGACACAATATCCTCATTGTGTAAGGAAGACACCACAAAACACACGAAAATAGAAAAATAAACAAAAAGATACATGCAAAAACACAATTAGAAAAATAAAATTAAAAGTAGGAGTTAAAGAAAATGTTACATAGCCGGTCCACTAGGTGTCACTTCCTTTGCATCGCACTCGCGATATATGTCGCACTCGCGACAGACCTCGTGTTCACAACAATGAATAAAAATCATTAGTTTTTTAGTTTAGTTTTTTTTTTTGAAATTTATAATGAAATATAAAGTAATATAACCTATATAACAAAACATAAATTATGTTAGTATACTAAATCAACATAAAATAAAACTAATTAAATATTGTAATCCAAAATCATAAATCAAGATTCATAATGATAATAAATTTAATCAAGCATTCCCCAACAATGGTGCCAAAAATATGTTATGCTTTTACTAAAAGCTTAAATATCGCAAGTATACAGTGTATCGATTACAGTACTTCAGATATCGAACTCACGAGGAATGTTGATTAACATTGTACACTATTACTACTTGATTTTAATCTTGTTTACAATGCTCTTTAATTTGCAAGTTTAAACTATTACTTTACTACTCTAAACTAAATGATATTCTATTTTAATGATAATCAGAGAAGACTTATGAATATGATGAATGTAACATATACATAAATATGGAATTTGATATTTTTCTCTTATTTATAATTCAATCTTTATCATGTAAGCCAAGTTGGAATAATGTTCTATGTCATAGCTCTCGCATCTATACTAGATTATGCCTTAAACATGCATTTATGGTTCTAAATCGCAGCTCTCGCATTTAGACTATAATTACATAAACACACATTTAAAAATAAAAACCAACCTATAACAACTATCTCCACATGCGATCTCTCAAGCTATGCTTTGATAATGAATTTTCTATTAACTTTCGAACAGATGCTTCTCTTGCTAACTCTCTTACTTTTAGGTGACTTTTCAAGTTTAACTGCCTTTAAGCGCCTTCTGTCGTGATCACGACACCTGTCGTGCTCGCGACAGATCATGTTTCTTGTTTACACCCTTCTCTTCCTTATCTCTTGTCCTAGACATGCGTCCCCTGTCGCATTTGCGATAGGGCTTCTTCTTCACTCCTTTATTAGTGCTTCCAAATTTGCCCATTTAAGCTCCAAATTGATTCCTTAACTCCTATAAAACAAATAAAACAACCAAGAACACAGAAAACGTATAAAAGCAACAAAATACACATAAAATATATTAATATTAAACACTATACTTGTTAAAACTAAGCACACATAGATACTATTTATGAGCTTTTCGAGCTCATACCAATTAAAAAACATGATGTACTTTTTCTAAAAGCTTAAATATCGCAAGTATACAGTGTACCAATTATAGTACTTTAGATATCGATCCCACGAGGAATGTTGATTAACATTGTACACTATTACTACTTGATTTTATTTATAATTCAATCTTTTTCATGTAAGCCAAGTTGGAATAATGTTCTATGTCGTAGCTCTCGCATCTAGACTAGATTATACCTTAAACATGCATTTATGGTTCTAAATCGTAGCTCTCTCATTTAGACTAGAATAACATAAACACACATTTAAAGAATAAAAACCAACATATAACAACTATCTCCACATGCGATCTCTTAAACTATGCTTTGATAATGAATTTTCTATTAACTTTTAGAAAGATGTTGCTTTCGCTAACTCTCTTACTGATAACCACTATGATGATTTTCAGAGAAGAAATTGCCATCTAAGGTCATTTTCCTTAACTTATAATGATACTAATAAAGTTTTAATAGCAAATCCTATATATAAAGATAAATGAAAGAGAAATGATTAAATATTAATAACAACATTAATGTTCCTAAAAAGAATTCATAATAATAACAAATAAGAAGTAAAGATTAGAAATAGAAGAAGGGGATCTCTCAACCCTTCTTCCTTTCACCAAGTGTAGTCATCTTCCTTGTATTTACCTTCTCTTCAAGCCATAAAACTAAAACTAAAACCTATAACTATTATTCTCTAATTACACTTTCAAATAAGAAAAAAATAAAAATAATAGATCTTTTTCCTCTTTCCTTATAACTTCCAGAGTATTTATAGATTTTCAAGCATTAAGTCCCTTCAAGTGCCTCTCCATAGTTATGCAACCCATGGTGACCCTCGGTGTCCTTTTGGGTAACTTTTCAAGTTTAACTACCTTTAACCACCTTCTGTCGCGATCGCAACACCTATCGTACTCGCGACAGATCACGTTTCTTCTTTGTACCTTTCTCTTCCTCATCTCTTGCCCTAGACATACGTCCCTTATCGCAATCGCGGCATCTATCGTGCTTGCGATAGTGCTTCTTCTTCACTTCTTCATTAGTGCTTCCAAATTTGCCCATTTAAGCTCCAAATTGATTCCTTAACTCTTATAAAACAAATAAAACAACCAAGAACACACAAACACATAAAATCAACAAAATACACATAAAATATATTAATATTAAACACTATACTTGCTAAAACTAAGCACACATAGATACTATTTATGAGCTTTTCGAGCTCATATCAATTCCCCACACTTAAAACTTTACTTGTCCTCAAGCAAAGCTTCAAATGCACAAGAAAATAACATAACACAAACATATAACATAGAATATGGAGTTTGTTATCTTGAGATTCTCACAAATTAACAAATGCAAGGTTTCCTTAACATATTAATTATGAGTCAATGTCAACAAGTACAAAAATAAAATCTTGGATCTATAAGGTTTAATACTCATATTCCACCAATAAGATAAACAAGAGAATGCAAAGCACAAAGATATGAAGTTCTTAAGAACCTTACTTCTTACAACATGTACTCTAACCTAGCAAGTATTATAAAATGTAGAGTTATTCTCTCATAATTTGTGCCTCACATCACTCAAGTGTTTAATGGATTGTGTTTAACTCATACTTCCTCTTGTACCACCACATACCATTAGCTTATTTTAAATAATAATCTCCATCACTATCATAGAATAATGCAAAAAATTAAATAGGTCTTTAAAGGGTTGTAGCTTGGCTTAGGTTAAGGTTGGAAAATTTTCGGTTAAGTAGCTTATTTATGTGGAAAAACATAGCAAGTACTAAAACAAGTAAGACTTCGTATTGTAAAAACTAAAACATGATATCCAACTTTCCTAATAATATTCTCATATCCCCTTTCAATCATATTTCAATTCCCACTAGTTTTCACATCATGCTTAACTTCAACTAGTTGCTTTTCTTACCCTTGTTTTCATTATTTCAAAGCAACCTAGTGTAGTAGTTTTCTTTCTTTTCTTCTTTTTTTTTAAACTAATGGACCTTAAACTTAAGGGAATAAAATTGATTCATAAGTAATTCATGCTTACAAAATATCAATACTTTGTCTTACGTATCAAACCAATACTACATCTCCCACACAAGTTTTTCTCCATAGAAATGCTCAATTTACCAAAAATTTGGTTAAAACTAAACATAAGCGCATGAATAAAATGGGATAAGCTCAAAATGGCTACCGGGGTAGTTGTTTAAGCAAGCTAAAAGAGGTTATTTCTAATGCCCTTATCATTTGTCATACATATTATATACTAAATGTGATCTCAAAAATTATCTAACACAAGTTTTAGTGTAATAAATACAAGAGGAATTCTCTCAACAAAAAATTTTAATGTGTTAAGCCTTAAAAGCTCACAACGGTTATGGTAAAACTCTACATCATGCAAACTCACTATTCTAAAAAACATGCTTAAAGAAACATGGCTTAAAAGAAATCTATGCCAAAATACTTTACCTAAACATGCCTATCCATGGAAGCATAATCATATTAAAACAAAAAATCCTTAAGTCTAAGTTAATAAATGTATCCAAGAGATTCATAATTAACTATGCAATGATTACCTACATATGCCACAAAGTAAATACCTCAAAAAGAAACAAAAACTCCATAACACTCATAACATAACATAAAAATTTAAAACTAATCTTACATTCAAACTAGCAACTAGTTTCCCCACACGTAAAGGATATAATATCCTCATTGTGTAAGGAATACACCATAAAACCCACAAAACTAGAAAAAGAAACAAAAAAGTTACATGCAAAAACACAAATAGAAAAATAAAATTAAATGTAGGAGTTAAAGAAAATGTTACATAGCCGGTCTAGTAGGTGTCACTTCCTTTGCATAGCACTTGCGATATATGTCGCGCTTGCGACAGACCTCGTGTTCACAACAATGAAGAAAAATCATTAGTTTTTTAGTTTAGTTTTTTTTTCTAAAATTTATAATGAAATACAAAGTAATATAACCTATATAACAAACAATAAATTATGTTAGTATACTAAATCAACTAAAATCAACATAAAACAAAACTAATTAAAGTTTGTAAACAAAAATCATAAATCAAAATTCATAATGACAAAAAATTTAATCAAGCATTCCCCAGCAATGTCGCCAAAAATATGTTATGCTTTTTCTAAAAGCTTAAATACCGCAAGTATACAATGTACCGATTATAGTACTTCAGATATCAATCCCACGAGGAATGTTAATTAATATTGTACACTATTACTACTCGATTTTAATCTTGTTTACAATGCTCATTAATTTGCAAGTTTAAACTATTACTTTACTACTCTAAACTAAATAATATTCTATTTTAATGATAATCAGAGAAGACTTATGAATATGATGAATGTAACATATACACATATATAGAATTTGATAATTTTCTCTTATTTATAATTCAATCTTTATCATGTAAGCCAAGTTGGAATAATGTTCTATGTCGCAACTCTCGCATCTAGACTAGATTATGCCTTAAACATGCATTTATGTCTCTAAATCGTAGCTCTCACATTTAGACTAGAATTATATAAACACACATTTAAAGAATAAAAACCAACTTATAACAATTATCTCCACATGCGATCTCTCAAGCTATGCTTTGATAATGAATTTTCTATTAATTTTCGAGCAGATGTTGCTCTTGCTAACTCTCTTACTTTTAGGTGACTTTTCAAGTTTAACTGCCTTTAACTGCCTTCTATCGTGATCGCGACAAATCACGTTTCTTCTTTGCACCTTTCTCTTCCTCATCTTTTGCCCTAGACATGCGTCCCTTATCACATTTGCAATAGCGCTTCTTCTTTATTCCTTCATTAGTGCTTCCAAATTTGCCCATTTAAGCTCCAAATTGATACCTTAAATCCTATAAAACAAATAAAACAACCAAAAACATGTAAAACACATAAAAGCAACAAAATACACATAAAATATATTAATATTAAACACTATACTTATTAAAACTAAGCACACATAGATACTATTTACGAGCTTTTCGAGCTCATACCAATTAAAAAACTTGATGTGCTTTTTCTGAAAGCTTAAATATTGCAAGTATACGGTGTACCGATTAGAGTACTTCAGATATCGATCCCACGAGGAATGTTGATTAACATTGTACACTATTACTACTCGATTTTAATCTTGTTTACAATGCTCATTAATTTGCAAGTTAAATCTATTACTTTACTACTCTAAACTAAATAATATTCTATTTTAATGATAATCTAAGAAGACTTATGAATATGATGAATGTAACATATACATAAATATGGAATTTGATATTTTTCTCTTATTTATAATTCAAGCTTTATCATGTAAGCCTAGTTGGAATAATGTTCTATGTCACAGCTCTCACATCTAGACTAGATTATGCCTTAAACATGCATTTATGGTTCTAAATCGCAGCTCTTGTATTTAGACTAAAATGACATAAACACACATTTAAAGAATAAAAACCAACCTATAACAACTATCTCTACATGCGATCTCTCAAACTATGCTTTGATAATGAATTTTATATTAACTTTCAGAAAGATGTTGCTCTCGTTAACTCTCTTACCGATAACCACTATGATGATTTTCAGAGAAGGAATTGCCATCTAAGGTCATTTTCTTTAACTTATAATGATACTAATAGAGTTTTAATAGCAAATCCTACATATAAAGATAAATGAAAGGGAAACGATGAAATATTAATAACAACATTCAAGTTCCTAAAAGGAATTCATAATAATAACAAAGAAGAAGTAAAGATTAGAAATAGAAGATGAGGATCTCTCCGCCCATAAAACTAAAACTAAAACCTACAACTATTGTTCTCTAATTACACTTTTAAATAAGAAAAAAATAAAAATGATAGATCTTTTTCCTCTTTGATTATAACTTCCAAGTTATTTATAGATTTTCAAGCAACAAGTCCCTTCAAATGCCTCTCTATAGGTATGCAACCCATGTTGACCCTTGGTGTCCTTTTGGGTAACTTTTCAAGTTCAACTGCCTTTAACAGCCTTCTATCGCGATCACGGCACCTGTCGCGCTCGCGACAGATCACGTTTCTTCTTTGCACCTTTCTCTTCATCATCTCTTGCCCTAGACATACATTCCTTATCGTGCTCGCAGCATCTGTTGTGCTCTCGATAGGGCTTCTTCTTCACTCCTTCATTAGTGCTTCCAAATTTTCCCATTTAAGCTCTAAATTGATTCCTTAACTCCTATAAAACAAATAAAACAACCAAGAACACACAAAACACGTAAAAGCAACAAAATACAAATAAAATATATTAATATTAAACACTATACTTGCTAAATCTAAGCACATATAGATACTATTTATGAGCTTTTTGAGCTAATATCAAATCAATTATCACCAATACATAACTATACCTTAATTCAGAATATAATCATGCATTAATACCAATAAATTAACCTAAAAACATGCAAACCTATAATCATGCATAAATCAATCATCAATTATTAATTTCAATAAGTTAACAATCAACTTATAAAGAACCAAAGATAAGAATTAGCATATAACCAAGAAATATACAACTTGTATCACATTAAGCACAAACTAAGTCATTACAATATAAAGTTAAAGCTTCAAGAATGCTTTAGCAAAAGTAAAAGAACTACTCACACTTCATCTTGCAAATTGAAGAAAATAAATAATTGAAAGCAAGACAAACACTTAGAATTACAGCTACTCTTGAAGACTTCAATCGTAGTTTCTAACCTAAGTGCAAAACAAACAACAAACTAAAAATTCTTAATTCATTAAAAAACTCTCTCCAACTAATGTCCCTTGCTATTGTATAACCTCAAAATAGGAATAAATTCTTCTCCTCTAAACTTCCAAAACCAGAACACTTTCCAACTAGCAAAATTTCCCAAACTAGTAAGAATCGAATTTTAATTTGGTATCAAAGACTAAGCTCGGTAGAGTGATATTTCACTCCATTGAGTGAGGCTCATTTCCTTTAGCTAATATTTTTAGTCACTCAGTAGAGTCAGGATATCACTCCACTGAGTGTTATTCTCCTTTTAACTCACTCAGTAGAGTGAAAAATGAGTCAACTGAATGGTGCTCCTATGGCCTAATCAAATGCCCCTTCTTTTTCCTCTTTAAGCCACTCAGTAGGGTAAAGATATCACTCCACTGAGTGGTACTCTTTTAGACTAACAATGAACACCTTCATTTGATAAATTTACACTTTAGCCCCTGCAAACTCCACTTTTCTTCAAATAAACACCTAAAAGCAACAAATTTCTCAATTAATACCTCAAATTAAAAATTTACAAAATTAAACATTGAATTAATCTAAATACTACTAAATTAACATACTAAGCATATGAAAAACATATTAAAAACATACTAAAATTCACACTTATCAAATACCCCACACTTAGCCTTTGCTTGCCCCCAAGCAAATTTGAACAAACCAATCCCTCAAAATTATCAAACTTTAATCAAGAATAAAACATTTCAAAATTAAGTTAAACAATTAACAAGAGCACTTAACATAATCTTAACTAGAATAATCTTCAAACAAGACAATACGAGCTAGTTTCCTTGTATGTGTCCAAGATTAAAAATTTTTAAGCACTTTTAAAAACAAAACACCAATGCAATTATATAACCAAGCTTAGAATGAATGCACAGCTAAGAGTATAAATGATTTTACACTTGAAACTCTAAAAACACCATAAGCCTCTCCTTTAGCACCAGAACCCAAAAGTCATCTTCACTAAATAGCTCGAAACCAACTTGGAATGACTTAGGTCTTAATTGGGCTGTAATAGGTTAAGGTGATGGCTGACAAGAAATAGATAAAGGATAATCAAACAGAGTAGCCATTCTAACTTGAATAAACCAAAACTTTTAAAATTGCAATCAATAATCACAACCCTTTTCTTAACTCATGAAGCATAACCAAAAATAAAATTGAAATTCCTTTCCAAAATGCCTTATTTTGAAAGAACCCAAACATTCTCATCCTTGTAAAAACCCCACACTTAAAATTTTACCTCAAATTTTAGCTTTATTCTTCTCTTTTTCTTTTTCTCTCTTTCTTTCTTTCTTTCTTTTTTTGACGGTAATGCTGGTTTTTTAAAGAGAAATACAAGACAAAGTAACACAACCATTTGACTTCATTTCATAACCCTTTGCTAAACACTTCATTACACCCTTTGAAGTTCCTGATTCCTTTTAATTTATCCAATTTTTAGAGTGGCTACTCTTAAAAAGGTGAGACAAAGGCTATTTAAGCTAAATGGTTACTTTTATAGGTGTGACAAGAAAATTAATATTGAGGCTCAAAAGTAGCTTAACAAAGGTAAATACATAAACATGGTAGGAAATCAGTCTTTTTATGACTAATAAGAAAAATTGTACCTAGATCACTTTCTAAATTAAATTGAGTTACTTTTATGCTTTGAAGGGTGATGAGGAATGTTTTAGTGCTCTAAAATGCCTTACTTAATCATTCAATGCATTGGTTTGTTCTAAGTTTAAAAACTGGTCTATATTGCTCAAAAAGTAAAAACTAACAAATATTTGCCAAGCTGAATGTTAAACTAGCTTAAAATTCATTAAGCAACATCCTTGTTCTAATGCTAAACTTAGAATTTGGACTTATCCATATTCAAGGTTTAAGTTCAATATGTTCAAATTTGAGGATGACTATGGCAAACTAAGCCTTAGTGCAAGCTAAATGATAAGATGAACAACTATCACCAAAAAATACTACTACTTAAAACAAATGAACTTTAAAAATAGAAATCCTTGTAAATTAAATAGTAGAAATATAAACACATAAACATAACAAACATAACTACACAAGTACTTTACGAATAAAAAAGGGAGATTTAAATTCTACTTCCTGAATCTAAGCAAAATTGAGCTTAGGGAAGCTCTACCCCTCCCCCTCAAAAGTTTATTGTTCTTAGAAAAACAAGATACACCTCTCAATTTGATGGTGGTGGTGGTGGTGGTGGATAACGTTGCCAAAAGTGAATGGTGAACTGCTCAAGATTGTGCTTTACCTCAAGTACATGATCTTGCAGTGTGTCTATTCTACCCTCAAGTCTATTCATCCTAGTATTCATGTGAGTTGTGAATTCAAGCATTTGAGCTTAAGGTTCTTATGGCTGAGGTGTTTGAGCATCAGGCTCTTGTGTAGCTAGTTCTTGTTTAGCTTGATCCTCATCTTCATCTTTGTTTCTCCCAGTAGTGATTAGGTACAAATACTCTGCCCTATCAGACTAATGCTTCCTTGGCTTTTTGACCAAAATCTTTATTTGTGTCAACATGGCATGATCTATATAAGATGACTTTCCAATGGATCCCCTTATATCCATATATCGCACTACTTTTGCCATTATGGTTGGAATCCAGCCTAGAGATGTCGCTGTAATTTTGCTACTCATTTTTTGCAACTCTTCTATCTTTCTATATAGGATGACTACCCCATTGATTCGTATACCTTCAACCATACATCTTAACAACATACATTCTTTAACATTAATAGCCCTAGGACTGCCAATATAACTAAAGAAAGTAATCGATAAGAACTTATTAAGAATTCAAAGGGTGTGACGAGCCTTCAGCTTGCTGGATTTATACTACACTAGATTCAAAAGATCTCTTATAAATTCCCAATTTTCTTGCCCTATAGCAATAGGTAATTCACCTAATCCATCATTAGGAAATGCTAATTTTTTCACAAACTCTGAAAAAAGCATACAATGAGTCTTCCACCCCATTTTAAAATTGATTATGCCTACATCTTGTTCATCTTCAAATGTCAATGTGAATGATGTGAAGAACTATAGTGCAACGTGTGGATATACTTCCGAGTGCTTGTCAATGAAATGTTCCCAACCAATAGCTTTGATTAAATGAAATACCTCATCCCATAGATTTCCATCCAAAATATCAAGGAAGAATTCCTTCAAATACACTGGCTTGACAAATTGGATTTGCTTAAAATATTCCTAAAATTTGGCCTTATATTCATCAATATAGGCTGGAAGATGTTTACCAGATGAGCTTGATACTTCACTCTTCTTTGATTTCTTAGAAGCCACTAGGTACAAATAAAACAAACCTAATAAGTGCCAAAGAAAATTTATAACGCCATAACCATGTTTAAAAGATATGTGCAACATTTAGCTCAATTCCTCAAATGTGACTATAGAAACTAAGTGTAGCATAAGTGTATATGAAGTTTAAAAGTAAGATGTAAACACGTGAGAATGAGTTAGAATGGTTAACATGAAGAAAATTGAAGTATCTTTTTTAAACTTAGTCTGTGAGGAATTTCATTAAACATATTGTGTACATAATGTAACTAAGCCAAAATACATGGAATCCGAATCATTAAAAATGCAAAATTGAAGAAATAACATCACATTTCAACACTAATCACAAAAAAAATCAACGATAGCAAGAATATCAATATTTAGAAACAAAATAAGCTAAGTAAAAGTACCCAATTTTTAAGAATACAACCCAAGTTTTAATGGCCTAAATATGGTAAATTGAAACAATTTAAACAATGAAAGCACTTACTTGTTAGCAAAAGATGAATGAAATTTTAATTGATCAAGAAAAAATAAATTGTTGCTTAATTCGGTGGAGTGACTAATTAAGTGTGGGAGAGTGAAAGCAAAAAAGTGAAAGCAAAATGGGGCATTCGATTGAGTTTCGATGTGTGTGTTGGCTTTAAAAAGAAGGACTCAGTGGGATGTGGGGAGCCACTCAGTGGAATAGGCAAACCCACTCTACCAGGTGGTCACCCACTGTATTCAAAAAGAAATTTTTTTTTTTTACCCAATAAATACCCATTCTGTAGGATGAAGATGATCATGGTGGAGTGGTTATGGGACACTCGATGGAGTGGAAAACCCACTCTACCAAGTGATTACCTACAGCATCGAGAAAAGGAAACATGAAAAATTTAGCTAAGGAAAAAGAGCATTCGGTGGAGCACTTTAAGCTACTCAGTGGAGTCACTCAAAGCCACTCGATGGAGTGGGGAAACCCACTCTCCCAAGTGTAAATAGTTTGGATTGAAAGAGTTAAATCAAGAAAGAAACAAACTAAAGCACCAATAGTCCCAATCGGTGGAGTTATGAAAGAAACTGTGGGGTGGAATGGGACACTCAATGGAGTGAAAAACCACTCTACCAAGCGATAGGTCCCTAGACTAAAAATTGTAGAGACTCAAGTTTATTTTAAGCACGGACTTCTAGCATTAATTTGAACTTGAGATTCACCTAATTTTTAGACACAACATTTTGTGTAAACTCTTTATTGACATGAACAACTCGTCCTTACTAAAATCAAACCTAAGTCAATGCCCTCTTCTGCAGACAAATCAAATTATCATGAATTCTAAAGTAGACACAAATCACTGCAGAATTAATTCATCATTTGAATCAAGAAAAACTTCCTCTTTTCTACATAAAGCACTTGTTAAAACTAAAATAGACAAAGACACACTAGCACTCTCAAAACAAAAATTGAACAAACTAAGCAAAATCAAATTAAAGCAAATGAAAGAGAAAAAGGATATAGTTCTGAGTTTAGCAAGTCCTCAGCTAGACTTATTGAATCCTCTGCTACTCTTAAAACACCATTATTGCCTCAAAAATCTCTACCTTTCCACTATAATATGGCTTTAAACAGTGCCTATTCACTCTATACTCTTGCCTATCTTTCGAACTCTTAATAGTCACCATGCCGAAGTCATTACTGGATAAGACTTGATATGGCCCAAGCCATCTTGATTTCAGTTTACCTAGAAACAATCATGGTCTATTGTTATACAATAAAACCATCATGCCAGGAATAAAGTCTTTAAATTTTAGTTGCTTACCATGCTAATGCTTTATTTTTTCCTTGTATATGGCAGTGTTTTCATATGACCACTATCGAATTTCATCGAGTTCATTAAGCTGCAGCCTCCTCTTTTCTCTTACACATCTTAAATCAAAATTAAGAAATTGTATAGCCCAGTATGCTTTATGCTTCAACTCAATTGGTAAATGGCATGATTTTCCAAAGAGGATTCTAAAGGAAGACATGCCTATAGGGGTCTTAAATGCAATTCTATAAGCCCAAAAAGCCTCATCCAGTTTATGAGACCAATCTTTTCTTGAGCTATTGACTATCTTTTCTAAGATTAATTTTAATTCCCTATTAGACACCTCTACTTAACCATTGGCTTGAGGGTGATATGGTGTTGTTATCTTGTATTTGACACCAAATTTACTAAGTAATGTTCTAAATTGATAGTTGACAAAATGCTTGCCCCCATCACTTATAATGGCTCTTGGTGCTCTAAATCTAGTGAAAATGTTTTCCGTAATGAATTCAAGCACAACTTTAGCATCACATGTTCTAGTTGCTATAGCTTTCACCCACTTACTTGCATAATCTATAGCAACTAGAATATATTCAAATCCAAATGAATTTGGAAATGGCCCCATAAAGTCAATACCC
Organism: Excoecaria agallocha; assembly: GCA_037975025.1. Classification (NCBI taxonomy): domain Eukaryota; kingdom Viridiplantae; phylum Streptophyta; class Magnoliopsida; order Malpighiales; family Euphorbiaceae; genus Excoecaria; species Excoecaria agallocha. The sequence continues at coordinate 28,207,183 of CM075816.1, forward strand.
TAAACATCAAAAATTTCTACCTCTAGCACATTATTCATGGGCATTTCATCCCTTTTTTAGATAATCCCTACTCTTTGACATTTATCACATAATTCAATAAAAGACTTAACATTTGCAAAAAGAGTAGGCCAGAAAAAAACCTTATTGAAAAATTTTTTGTAACGTGCGATTCGGTCCATGGTGGCCTCCAACTTTACCTCTATGACATTGCCTCATTATATCTTCTTGTTCTTCATCCGAAATTCATCTTCAAAGTATTTGATCCAAAAAAAATTTTATTAGATACAGATCATCCCAAAGGTAATGCTTCGCATCAGCTTGAAGCTTTTTCTTTTATTGCCAAGTAAAATCTTTTGGAAGGTAACCTCCTGCAAGAAAATTAGCTATGTTAGCATACTAAGGAGTTGAAAATTCACATGCATAAATAGCACAAATATGTTCATAGGGAAATAAGTCAGAAATTTCTCCCTTCTTAATATTAGTATGATCCAATCGAGATAAATGGTTTGCTACAAAATTTTTAGCTCCTTTCTTATCTTTAATCTTCACATCAAACTCTTGTAAAACCAAAACCCATCTGATCAGTCTTGGTTTGGAATCTTTCTTTGCAAAAAGGTGCCTCAATGTCGCATGGTCCGACCATACCGTGACCTTGGAACCAAGGAGATAAGGCCTGAATTTAAAAAAAAAAACACAATTGCCAGTAACTCTTTCACCATAGTTGTATAATTTACTTAAGCTCCAGTGAGAGTATGACTTGCATAATAGATGGTATTAAAATATTTCTCCCTCTGCTAACTTAAAACTGCTCCCACTGTATAGTCACTAGCATCACACATAATGTCAAATGGTAGACTCCAATCTGGTGATGCTATAATCGGTGCTGTGATTAGCTTTTATTTCAACAAATTAAATGCCTACAAACACTTATCATCAAAGTTAAAGGCAACATCTTTTATCAATAAATTAGAAAGCAGTTTAGCAATTTTAGGAAAATCTTTAATAAATCGACGATAAAAATCGGTGTGATCAAGGAAACTTCTAATACCCTTAACACTAATGGGGGAGGTAATTTATCAATAACATCAATTTTAACTTTATCTACCTCAATTCCTTTTTCAGAGATCTTATGTCTTAAAACTAGTACTTTTTTTTACCATAAAATGACATTTTTCCCAATTAAGAACAAGGTTAGTTTCTTTACATCTTTCCAAGACCAATGCAAGATTATTCAAATAAGACTCGAAATTGGGACCATATAATGTAAAATTGTCAATAAAAACTTCCATAAAATTTTCAATAAAATCATGAAATATTGCCATCTTGCATCTTTAAATAGTGGTTGGGGCATTACAAAGACTGAAAGGCATCCTTCTATATGGAAATGTGCCAGAAGGACATGTAAATGTGGTCTTTTCTTAGTCTTTTAGGGCTATAGGCATTTGCATATAGCCTAAATAACCATATAGAAAATAGTAAAATCTATTCCCTACAAATCTCTCTAACATTTGATCAATGAATGGTAATGGAAAATGATCTTTTCTAGTAGCATTATTCAATCTCCTATAGTCTATGCATACTCTCCATCCCATCACTGTGAGTGTTGGAATGAGTTCATCCTTTTCATTTGTTATTATAGTCATCCCTCCCTTTTTAGGTATACATTAAACTGGATTAACCCAATTGCTATCGGAAATAAGATAGATAATACCTGCATCAAAAAGTTTAAGTACCTACTTTTTCACTACTTCTTGCATAGTGGGGTTGAGCCTCCTTTGAGGTTGTACTATCAGTTTGAAATTGTCCTCTATTGGCATCCGATGTGTATAATAATTTGGACTAATTCCCTTCAAATCGGATGTCTTCCAACCAATTGCTCTTTTATGCTTTTTTAGTACCTCAATAAGCATCTCTTCTTCCAAACCTATCAACAAAGAAGAAATAATCACTGGTTTTGCATTTTTCTCAAAAAACACATATTTTAAATGGGGAAAAAGAGTTTTAAGTTCAGAATTTTTGCCCTTAATAGGGGATGGTTCATCTTCTATATTTTCTTTTTCATTGTGCTCTTTCTATAAATCACGTAGCAACTTTTTTTTCTATTTCTTCCATTTCCTCCTCTTTCTTTGGATGTATTAAACACTTTTGAAGCTCATCATCCAAAATAATTTTTCTTGTTTTGCCTTTACACATTCTCGAACACCATCAACAAAACAAATGGACTCTTTAAAGTCATATGAGGGGTGCTTCATTACCTTGTTCACATTAAAAACCATTTCTTTCTCATTGAACCTCAAAGTGATCGTTTGCCCGTGAACATCAATTAAGCCCTTACTATGTTCAAAAATGCTCTATCCAGTGTCAAAGGAACTTTTCTATCTTCTTCCATATCCATTACAACAAAATCAATCAAAAATATGAAATTTCCCACTTTCACTAAGAAATCTTCTATAATACTTTTTGGCCTCTTTACAGATCTATCTGCCAATTGTAGCATCATTCAGGTATCCTTTATGTTTCTTAAATTCAATTTCTTGCAAATTGAATAAGATATTAAATTTATGTTAGCACCCAAATCACATAATATATAACCAACAAAATTCCCTCCTAATTCTCATAGAAGTGTAAAACTCCCAAGGTCCTCTAATTTAGCTAGAATTTTGTTCACTAATATTGCACTACAATTTTAAGACAATTGAACCATTCCTATGCCTTTTAACTTTTTCTTATTAGTACAAAGCTCTTTTATAAACTGAGCATATTTAGGCATGTGTAATAAAGCCTCAGCAAATGGTAAATTTACATACAATTTTTTAAACATGTCTAAAAGTCTAGTTAATTGCTCATTATGCTTTTCTTTCCTGGCTAAAGATGGAAAATATAATTGAGATTCATTAAGAACGGTAGAAACTAATTTTTCCTTACCTTTACCTTTTTCAACAACAGGAGATACCTCATCAGAAATTTTAGGATTAGAAACATGTATGTCCGTTGTTGGTTCCACTACTTTAGAAGAATTATTACCATTTTTCATCTTTTTACACTCCTTTCCCACTTCTTTAAGTAATTGCCTTGGCTTCTTCCTTTGGGTTTCAATCCACATTAGATGGAAATGTTCCTTGAGCTCTATTGGCTAAAGAATTGGCAAGTTTCCCCACTTGATTTTCCAAATTTCTAATAGATGCATCTTGGTTTCTCATCCAAATATTTGTCTTGAGATTTCCACCTAGTTTCTTGGTTAGCTAAAATAGAATTTTGGAAAGCCATGAAATTAGCAATCATTTCTTCTAAATTGGTTTTCTTTTCTTGTAAGGGTTGTGGTTTTTGAAATCCATGTGGTTGATATGGTTGTGATTGATATGTAGAAGGGTAATGTGGTTGGCTTTGATTTTGGAATGTTGGGTAGTATTTACTATTGAAAGCTAAATTTTGGTTAAAGAGGGCCCTAGGTTGAGGGTTAGATACTTGGTTCCCTTCTCTCCATGAAAAATTTGGATTGTTTCTCCATCCCTCATTGTAAGTGTTGCTATAAGGAGTTAAAGCATTTATTTCCTCTACTAGGCCTTGCTTATTCTGGATTGCTCCTTAATTTCCTGCAAAAGTATCACTTCCATTAGATAACATTGACACATTTTGAGCTTTAAGCTTATTCATCTGCTTTAAATGTTCCTTTCTCATTGATTCCATTTATGCCTTAATCATGGCTATTTCATCTACATTATGTATTACGTGTTTCTTTTATGTGATTCTTAAGCTTGCCCATTAAGAATCATTTGTCAATCTCATCTAGAAGCAAGAATGCTTCTTTGGGGATTTTGTTCATAAAGCTTCCATTTGATGTTGCATTTAGTAGTGATCTCATAGCTTGATTTGTACCTACATAAAAGATATGCATTAGTTGATAAACAGGAAATTTATAGTGTGGAAAACTTTTTAAAAGTCTCCTAAATCTTTCTCAAGCCTCATGGAATGGCTCCTCATAAAACTACTGGAAGTCACTAATATTTTTCCTAATAAGGGCTATTTTAGTAGGTGGAAAAATTTACACAAAAATTTCTCTTTCATTTGTTGCCATAATTAGATAGATTGATTTGATAACATATGCAACCAATCTCTAGCTTTCCCAATAAGGGTAATAGGAAACAACTTTAGTCTAATGGCATCCATCGATACATTTATTAATTTCTAAGAACATATCTAAGTGTTAAGCGAAATCCTCTATCTCCAAACCTAAAAATTGATTTCTTTGTACCATCATGATGGTAGCATGTTTTATCTCAAAAGGTTAGTGATGAGGTATCCTAATAGTTCTATGTTCTTTATTCCACCTAGGGATTGCATAGTCTATAATGGTTCTAGGTCTAAATCCATCCCCATGAGCTTAGTAATTTATGCCTTCTATCCTAGGGTGTTGATCATTTAAAGGTGGATCAATATTAGGTAAGTCATTATTAAGAGGTGGGACCCCTTGATTATTCATGGTAGCTTTTAATCTCTGAATTCTAAATCCTCTCAATTTCAGGTTTTATAGGTAAGATTGGTCTATCTCTTACCATAAACTATTGACACCAGCAAAAGTAAAGGAATAAATTAAATAAAAGAATAGAAATAAAGGAGACAAAAGAAGAAAAACCCAAAAATTCACTTTAAAAATCTAAAATAGTAAACAAATGCCAATTGTTTCTTGGCAACGATGCCAAAAACTTAACCAATGTCTAGCAAGTGTACTAGATTGGCTAATAATATAGAAAAATATAATTATAAACCCTAAATATTGAACCCAAAGGAAACTTGTGAATGTATAAAGGATTTTATATTTGTAAAATGAAGATTGTGTGTGAAGGAGAAAAGAGATCCCAAAGTTATAATAATGAAGGGTTAACTAAATTAAAGATAGAAACTTGAGCAAACAACTAAAGACTCAATAATTGAACTACAAGCAAATAAATAACATTGGTAAAAATCAATATTCACAATAACTTTCACTAAAGGATTATCCACCTTAACTTATATTATAATGACTTAATGAAAAAGTTAACACAAGTGATTATGAAGAAATCAGATGGATAAAGCAAGATAACTTAAAACAAGATTATTATTCTAAGCATTAAACTTTTCCTATTCAGAATATTCAACATTGAGCATAAAGATAATATTTTAGCCTCCTAGATGTCTATTAAACTCATTTGCAAAAAAATTTAACTTTCATCTATTCTTGATTTTAACTTTTCTTGATCTTAATTTATTATTACCAATACACAACTATACCTTAATTAAGAATACAATCATGCATTAATACCAATAAATTAACCTAAGAACATGAAAACATATAATCATGCATAAATCAATCATCAACTATTAATTTCAATAAGTTAACAATCAACTTATAAATAACCAAATATAAGAATTAGCACAAAACCAAGAAATAATCAACTTGTATCATATTAAGCACAAACTAAGTTATTACAATGTAAAGTTAAAGCTTCAAGAATCCTTTAGCAAAAGTAAAAGAACTACTCATACTTCATCTTGCAAATTGAAGAAAATAAATAAGGGAAAGCAATACAAACACTTAGAATTACAGCTACTCTTGAAGAGTTCAATTGTAGTTCCTAACCTAAGTACAAAATGAAAAACAAACTAAAAATACTTAATTCATAAAAAGCTCTCTCCAATTGATGTCCCTTGCTGCTTTTGTAACCTCAAAATAGGAAGAAATTCGTCTCCTCTAAACTTCCTAAACCAAAAGACTGTCCAACTAGCAAGAATTTCCAAATTGGCAAGAATCAGAGTTTAATTGGTATTAAAGACTGGGCTCAGGAGAGTGATATTTCACTCCATCGAGTGAGACTCCTTTCCTTTAGCTAATATTTTTAGTCACTCGATAGTGAGGATATCACTCCATCGAGTGTTGTTCTCCTTTTAACTCACTTAGTAGAGTGGAAAATGACTCTACCAAATGGTGCTCCTCTGAACTGATCAAAGGCCCTTTATTTTTCCTCTTTGAGCCACTTAGTAGAGTGGGGATATCACTCCATCGAGTGGTACTCTTTTGGACTAGCGATGAACACCTTTATTTGATAAATTTACACTTTAGCCCTTGTAAGCTCCTATTTTCTTCAAATAAGCACCTAGAAGTAGCAAATTTCTCAATTAAGACCTCAAATTACAAATTTACAAAATTAAACATTGAATTAATCTAAATGCTACTAAATTAACATACTAAGCATACTAAAAACATATTAAAAACATACTAAAATTTACATTTATCAACTAGTTCATACCTCAGCCACACCGACAGTCCTAGATTAGTTAATGCAGTTGATATCGTCTACTTATTATGGGCCATACATAGTGGTAAGAGGATTGACATCACTCATGAGATCATTGCTAAACTACTCAGGGTGGCCACCTCAGGCACCTCTACCACCGCTAGTTCAACTTGATAATTAGTCTCAGTACGATGAGCTATAAGAGGCCCGAGGGGCGGACATAGATGCAAATTTTGAGATGGATATACGGGTCGATCTGGATGATCACCTTGATGGATCACCTCCTTCTCCAGTACCTCCATGATCGCCCATTAGGCCATGACTATCACCATCTAGAGTATTGATGTCATGCAATTTAGCATAGCCATTTTGTTTTGTCTATTTTATTATCTTTTATGTTAGTTTTTGTCTTCTTTGTTTTATAGGCTAAGTGTGTCTAATTAGATGATTTAAAGCATAATTGATGGATTTTTATTGAAAAGTTGAAGAAAAATATTTTAAAGAGATTTTAAAGACTGTGCGGACTTGTTATAGTGACTCAAGATGTCGACTCATGCCTTGCTGAACTGAGTCGTGATGCAGTTAGAAGTGTGCCAACTCATGATCATAAGGCCAACTCATTGCAGAGCCTGTCTATGCCAACTCAGCATCATTGTCCCAAGTCATCACCAAAGCCAACCAATACAACCTTTCATATACCTCTTCAAGATTACACCCTTCTTCAAAAAGGCATAATTTGGGACACTTTTAGGCCTATAAATACAAGAAGATAACTACATTTTGGATATTTAAAAGCTACCATGTAACTTTCAAAACAACTAGAAAAAGATTATGAGGAAAAAGAATACACCAAGGGAGAAAAAAGTCAAAAGAGGTCATTTAACATTCAAGTATTTATCTTAAGAAGCATAGAGGAGTTACGTACCATTCCTTCTTCTCTTTCTCTTTAGATCATTGCTTGAAATCATTTCTCTTCCTTATGTTTATTGTTTTGACAATATGTATTTAGGTTAATTTTGTTCGTTAGAATTTCAAGTATGAATTGATCTATGTTAATACAATTATCTTATTTCAATGTATGAACAATTTAAGTTCAATTGGGTCCTTAACTTGTTATGTATGCTTGATCACCATATATAATGTGTTAATTAATTTGTTTGCAATGAGAATTGGGGAATTTTGCTAGAAAAGCAATTGAATTTAATTAAAGTCTAGAAATTGCTTAGAAAATAAGGATTTCACTTTGAGGGTAAAAGTATAGGCATAGAACTTCATGGTTTTCATCTATCTCCACAATGATATGAGAGTACTTATGGAATTTAGATGGGAATGCCCTTCTTTGACAATGAGAATTACACTTAGGGATAGTAGGCCTTATTCTCTAATCATTGCATACATATGTGTTTTATTGAATCTTTATTTGATAAATTTATAACTTGTAATTCTAGTGTATTATTTGATTGTTTGTTAGTTACAAAGTTAGATTAGATTATTAGTTTAATTGTATAAAGACTACTCTAATCTCTACTGATACCTGCCATCATATATACCCTCTTAAATAACATTCCTAGTACATCTAAAGATATTAACAAAGAAAAACTTTAGATTACTCTATATTGGCTTTTATCTTGATCTTATATCACATTCTACTAGATATAATAATTACAAAGACCAAAATAAATTACAACTATACACAAAATTAGACTCTTCCTATCTCTAGTGTTGGCCTTACTATAGCAGAACTTGTTCCACCCAGAGAAAATCTAACTTCAAGTACCGACACAGATAAACACCTGTGCTAAGCTTACTAGCTTAGTAGGGAACAAAGAAAAATATTTTAGAAATAACCTCTTACCGTAGATGCCCATAACTTACACACACAAGCCTAGTTTTAGTCAATATACTCTGGAACCACAGTATTAAGTTTTCATAACAACAATACAAAACTTTACTATTAAGTTTCAAGTGTATATTGCAAGCAATGACAATCATTAACTAAAATTACGTGTGCTCACTGTGTATGTATTCATGTGTATAAATACTATAGTCTTAATAATGAAAAACAATACATGTCCATGATGATTATTATATATATGTGTTTCTATAGCATCATATATAATGATGTTGGAAATCAATTCATGGTATATGTTATAATGTCATTACTTAATTTACTCTTTATATTGTTTTTCTTAAGTCTTGTATTAAGCCTGCACCTTTCTCTGAGGGTGTGTGGATATAAGCGATAACTAGTACCCGAAGGTACAAAAAGATACCCAAAGGTATTAACCTATAGACCCAAATGGGCCAGTTCTATATCATGGACCCAATAGGGTCAAATTTTTATCGTGGACCTATACAGGGCTAAATCTGTCTCATGGACCCATCACAGTTAAGTCTGTATCATGGACCCAATAGGATTAAATCGGTTAGCAGCTATAATATACCCATATAGGCATGCCTATATATCCATTACCTAAACCCAGACGTAGGCAACTGTAACTTTTTACTTTGATTATCTTTACTTTTCTTCTTCCCATCGTATATAACTTTAACTTAATTGCAAAACATATCTATGAACATGGAACCATGTATATTCTCATATATTTTTGTACATTTTTATAATTTAGTTACTTTTATATACATATATGCATATGCATGTATCGTTTATAAACAGGGTAACATAGCTTTGTACGTGAATGCATCGTCAAAGCCTTATACATACTTATATAAGTTTATAGGTTCTAGCTATAACATCTTAGTCATGTATAATCATTTCTATAATTACATGATATATTCATAAAAATCCATATAAAAACTATTATGTATATACATAAAGGCATATATCTCTGTATGATTTATCCTGCACATGTACTATTTGTACTTATATATATATATATATATATATATGTCCAATACATCACAATATACATACTCATATATATACATATAGCAATATCCATACCTGTCTACAATTACAATAATGTGGTTATCATACAAATGTATATTCCTAAAAGCATAGTATTCATGTATAGCTATAAACATATACTTCATCTAATTAGAGTATTATTAGTTTTTATTTAGCTCTATGTACCCTTATATGCATAAGTATCTCTAAGCTTATATACTTATACCCTTATTGATATTTATATACTCTAATCACATTAGTTTACAAACATACAATTTGATATATGATCTTGGTAATGGCTTGAATTAACTTATGTATCCCAATTCCTTATAATACCTTTCAATGTTTTGTTATTTATTCCACATGTTCCATAACCTATTAATATTACACACACATATATCCATATATATATATACACATACATATTTGGTTTAAAGGTCTTCTTTTGTCCTCGTATATTCTAATTCCATTGGTTACATGCATAAGGTTGATGTTAGTCCAAGTAATGGCCTAAACCATCCATAAATTCATGATTTCTTTATATTTTGGGTTCATTTTAATTTATTTCTCCATCTTTAAATCATATATTACATGTGCTTTATAACTTGATATATTCCTTTTTATGTGTTTAAGATGTTCCTAAGGTGTTCGAAAAAGGTTAGTCAACTTTCGGTAACTTTTTGGGCCTAAAAACCATGTATAAGAAGTAAGTAGAAAATCACTCGGCTAAGAAAAATTGGTCTCGACCATGTGCAATGCTCAAAATGGGTATAGAGGGGTCCACTCGGCTGAGACAAATTGGTCTCGGCCGAGTTCCCTAAACTAGCTTACGAATTCTACAGACAGTTTTACTATGTCTATTTGCACATCATTTTAAGCTTAGCGAACGACATTTTATGACTTAGTGTTCTTCTAAAAATTTGTTTTTGTATATTTCTAGTTTCTAAAATATTAAAAATCACTTCATTTAGCCTTCTAAAATATTAAAAATTTGTTTTTGTATATTTCTAGTTTCTAAAATATTCACTAAACAAGATGGACTCTCCCAATGACAGAGCAGCAGATATGGTCTAGGTTCAAGCTAATTTTCTACCATCATAGGGAATGAAAAAGACATTGGTGTCTGCTTATGAAATTTAGGTTTATGAATCTAGTTTCTATTACAATAAGAATTACTCAATTTAGGGCTCTCAAACTCCATATATAGGCAAAGCAGTCCTAATAGGTCCAAAGAACCTAAGGACAAATTTTACCAAAAATAGGGTCTACCATCTAAATTTCAGTTCCTATGCCAAATCCACCCTTAAATTAATATATCCTTCCATTAATACTTCCAATTTAACACTTATAGGCTATGTTTGTTTCCCTATATTATGGAGGGGATAGTATTATATAGTACACACTAATACTTATACAGTGTTTGGTTAATTTTTTTTAAAAGATAATACAAGGACAATATAATATAGGAGAAGAGCCATTATCCCTAACATGCTGGATAAAATAATGCGCCACAATTGCTTGGGTTTATATAATATAGTAAACCAAATATTATTGTATTTGTCTCTACCATCGTCGAAGGCGTGTCTCTCAACTCCGGTGGCTGTTACCGTCGTCGATGATATCTGTCTCTCAACTCCGGTGGCTGCTTCTCCACTCCAATAGGTATTTATTTCCTTTTTCTTTATTTTGAATTCAATTTCCTTTGTTTTTAATGAGTTTTTCTTGTTTTTTTTCTTATTCAATCAAATGATTTCTACAGTTGGATTTTTGTTCATCTTAATTTTATAATCAAATTTTGCTCACTTGGATTGATCAAATCCTTAATCCCAAAAATTTACTTGCTTTGATTTCATAGGCATTCTTCACTCTATCCTCGTCATTTTCCCTTTTTGCCCCTCTCATTTTCCATTTCTGTGGCTGCTGCTTATTTCAATTAATTTTTTTTAGTTTACAACGAGTTCTTTTTCTTTTTCTCTGCAGTTGCTGCTGCACGGAGTCTCATTTGTAAGATCAAAAGGGCTTTAGCTTACTACTCGCAGTGCTGTATAACTTATTGAATATTTATACATTTTTCCTTCTACTTAGATTGGTCATCTACCAAAGGGATTGAATCCACCTTCAGCTAATATGCTTTATTTTAATGGTTATCATTTACCACTAGCCGCCAAAACTAGCATTGTTACCATAATCTTATTGCTCATTGTAAATTGCTCAACTTTTTAGTATTCTTATTTTCTTACTTAAGTGATTGATCTTACTTGTACTAAGTATCTGTAGTCTTAGATTTATGTTTTTTATAGGAAGGAATTGCTGTGGGCAAAACATTTGCTACCATAAAGAATTATAGTCTTTTATGGCTTTGTTCTAATTTAAAAACTTATTTTATTATTTTTATTTTGGTTTTCGCTTTGGTAAAAGCTCTTTGGGTTATTAATCGATAGTTGAGGATCGATGAGTACTGCTTCTCCATATTAAAATGTTGCTCAAACCTTAAAAGCATCGAAGATTTGGCCATATTTTATCCTTTTTGGTGGTGTTGGTGGTAGAGTACTAGGTTGGCTTTGTTAGAACCTCAAAGTTTTTTGTTGGATTTCATATTGATCTACAAAAATGTTATTAGTTTTTCTTTTCTAGATAATGTTTTGCATTTCTTATGTTATGTTAATGCTAAACCATAGTTATATTATAAATTCTAGTTAAGGAAATACGTGTTTGTCTAATGCAGCAGCTCTTGATCCTTTCCAAGATCAAGTATGTTTCAATTTTCTACTGTTTTTGTTTTATGTGTTATTTAAATTTTAATGTGGAATGTGTTGCTCTAATTTTGCTGCATTGGGATGCTTTCTAAAATGAAACATGTTGAGCATTATAGATTATCTTTATTTTGGATGCTTATATATTAACTTTTCATTAGATGATGTTATCTAATTACAATGTTAGTATCCTTTTCTTTGTTAAGATCTTATTAATTCTATTGCTTCTTCATTGTTTCACTGTATAAATTGTAATCGTGATCGTTGTTTCTTGGCCTACTTGTGCACTTGATGTGGAAAAGGAAAATACTTATAGATAAAAGCATTGATAGGGATCAAGTTCGTTCTACTTACATGAATAGCATAATTAGGAACAATGACTTACATTGTATTAATATAGTTTTAATTAGGTTGCATCTTTCACAAAAATATATGAATTTTTTGTATTCATTGATTATTTAGATTATGTCTAAAATAATGATGATGAAGTTTATGTATAAAATTATTAATATTTTCACATTTGTTAATATATTCCAGCTATATAATTAAATGCTATTAATTAAGTTTTCCATTTAATTATTAATTATTTATTAATATACATTTGTATTTTAAGAAATTTATGCCTTTTTAAAAAAAATTGATTAATGCAAGAAAATTTGTAATTTATAATTAACACTTTTACCTAAATTGGTAATATTAAAATAATTTAATTTTACATAATTTTTAATTTTTTAAATAATAACACAGTATAACATTATTCACCAAATATAGTATAAAATAGTATAGGCTATTACAATTTTATACCAAACACTGTATAATATAATATAGGTTAATATTGTACAGGCTAATACTATACAAGCTAATACTATACAGATTAATACTATACAGGCTAATACAATACAATGAACTAAATGTAGCCATAAATACTAGAATAAAGTAACATGTATAAAGAATAGCAAGAAATTCCTATATCTTTAGATAACACTTTCTGTAAGTTTTCCTCCTTTTGCTCCTTGCTTTTGCTTCTCTCTCTCTCTCTCTTTATAATAAATCATAGATTATTATGTTTAAAGATTCATCTAATCCTTCAAATTTAATTATGAAAAATAATTTATAGAAGAGAAGAGAGGTTATTTTACCTTAAGGAAGTTAACCACTAAATTCTCTCACCTTGCCATAGGCTATGGTTGTATCTTTTTAGGGGTTATTTAAGGGTTAAAGTAGATGAGTTTTGAGAGAAAATGGTGACCTTAATCTCCTCTTAAAGTGACTGGCCCTCACCCTTTAAATCTATGGGTTTCTCCTTTCTCAAGACATTTCTAGAAAGGCTAGGTGTCATGTTTTCCTTGGACCATTTGTTGACTTTGTAAAAATTGAATTTAACTCCCTTCTTTCCTTTAATTTCATGTTTCTTCCCAAAAATATTTCTTTCACTTTTCAATTGGGTCCTTTAACTTATATTTTCTAAAAATTAATCACACACACAACTTAATTTAAAATGACCATTTTACCCTTCATCTATTTAAGCAATTACCTCTATATCCCTAACCTATAATTCATTGACTAACTCAACATATATCAATAATATTATCCTTGAAATACATATTCATTCTCCTAAGGCCTTAATAGGGGTGTCACAAATTGAGTAAAGACTTTAGTATAAAAAAATTCACTCAAAGTTATCATTGCCTATCCATCTAAGTATTTATTCGGTTAATAAAAAGAAACTCTTAAAAATATTGATTCCCGGTGTTTGATACCTTACTCACTCTATCTAAGTCTCAGAGACCAAGGTAATAAAATGTACATCTCAGTAAGTTTTTGGTACCATTGCTGGAAGTTTTTATTTACTTAAGATAGAAAAAGGTTGTTTTAGGCCTTTCTCTAATTTTCTTTTATAGTTTGATTAGTTTGTAGTCGTTTAGTTTGTTTTGATTATTTTCTTTATTTTATGCGTAAAAGTAATAGTGGAGATAATCTTCTTCTATTTGATCCTAAAATTGATAGAACTTGTCATACTTTGTGTAGAGATCAAAGATAGAACCAAGAAGAGGAAGACTAAAGTTCAAATACCATGGCCGATCAAGATAGGCATACTTTGGGCAACTTTGCTATGCCTAACATATCAAGGAGTTTTGGAGGAATTATGGCACCTATAATTGCCAATAATAACTTCAAAATCAAGCCAATTATTATCCAAATAGTGTAAAGTAGTCAGTTTGGAGGCCGCTAAGGAGAAGATCCCTATGCCCATATACTGGCCTTTCTTAATATGTGTGCAACATTTAAAATTAATAGAGTGACAAATGATGCAATTTGGCTTAGGCTATTCCCATTTTCTATCAAGGATAAAGTATAACTATGGCTTGCTAGTTTGCCAAGTGAATCTATCACTACATGGGATCAATTGAAGCAAGCATTCCTGCATAAGTACTTTCTACCCCACAAAATGGCCAAATTCATAAATGAAATAATAACCTTTAGAAAAAATGCAAATGAGACAATTTATTCAGTATGGAAAAGATTTAAAGAACTCCAAAATCAATATCCTCATCATTGCTTGCCAAATTGGATGATTCCCCAAATCTTTTATAATGGATTAATGGATGAGAATCATAATATAGTCAATATAGCCTCAAGTAGCAAATGGATGGACAAGACGGCCAAAGAAGCGGTTAATTTGCTTGAGGAACTAGTATTATAAGGGTATATACGAGATGAACTAATTATGGCTAAGGCAAGAGGAGTTTTGAAGCTTAATATAATTAATTTGTTAACAGCAAAGGTAGATGCACTCACCAAAATGGTAAGCAAATCTCAAGTTAATTCTATTGATAATTCAAGTACTGCTTATGAATTGTGTGGAGGATATCATTCCTATGCACAATGAGTTCTTATGAAGAGCTTAATTTTGTTCAGGGAGGCTTTAATCAAAGGGGAGGACTAAATTCTAATTCTTATAACTTGCAATAGAGAAATCACCCTAGATTTTCATGGTCCATTACCTTATCTCAACTTAACCCTCCAAATAGTCCTATGCTTAGACCACAAAACCCACCTGATTTTCCTATAAAACTACCCTTTACTCTTTTACAACCCAAATCACATCTTGAATCCCTTATATAATAATTCATTAACCAATAAATTACCACTAATAAACATAATGAGGACCAATTTAAGCAAGTTAATGCAAAGCTTAAGCAACTTGCTACTCATAATAGAATTTTAGAGACTCAAATTACCTAACAAGCTTCTTTTATTTCTCAATCTATGGAAAAGCTACCTAGCCAACCCAAGTTTCCACATAAGGAGACTTGTCAAGCAATAACTTTGAAAAGTGGTAAAGAAGTTGAGCATAATGCGATAAGAGGTAAGAAAGTAGTAAATCAAGATGATGAGTTAAGGGGTAAGTCTAATGAGTCTAATGAACATGTTATTGATGAAAGTAGTAATGATGTTGTGGAGACTAAAGATGATAAAAGGAAGCATGATCACTCTAATAAAAACAATAAACCTAAAGGATTTATCTTTTCATCAAAGGTTTTTAAGGCATAACTTAGATAAGTAATTTTGGTAAGTTTTTAAATTATCTTAAGGATATAACCATCACCATTCCATTCATGGATGTTATTAAAGATATGATATCATGGGGTATATTTTTAAAAGACATTACTACACATAAGAATAAATTAGAAGATTATGGCTTAGTTTCTTTAGTTAAAGAATCTAATGCTATGTATTTTAAGTCTCCACCAAAGCAAAAGGACCCTAGTTGTTTTACAGTTCCTTCTTTTAATGGTGGCATTCCTTTTGATAAAGCTCTTTGTGATGTAGGTGCTAGTGTTAGTCTTATACCCTATTCTATTTATAAGTATTTAAATTTAGGTGAACTTAAGTCTCCTAACATATGTTTATCTATGGCTAACAAAACTATTCCTCATCCTCTTATAATTCTTGAGAATGTGCCCATAAAGGTAGGTAAATTTGTCATTCCAAAAGATTTTGTTGTTTTAGATATGGAAGAGGACTTAGGAAATCTAATATTATTTTGAAGACCTCTCTTAGTTGCAGCTGGTGCTATCATTGACATGAAGAAAGGTAAGATCACTGTAGAGGTGAACAATAAAAGTGTGGAATTAAATGTTTTTAAGATGATGAGATCTTTACCTATTGAAAGTGTAAGTAAAATTGATTATTTTGACATTATTAATGAGTGTGCTAATGATGTTTTGCATGATTGTTTGAGATAAGAACCTATTGAGCCTTATGCTAAAGAGGGTAATTCATTTCCTTTTTCAAGGCCCTTAAGGTTTGAACCTTTGAACAAGGATGATGACCTAAAAGATCACTCATAAAAGGAGGAAGGAAAGTTAGAGCTCAAGCCTTTACCATCAAGTTTGAGATATGTTTATCTTGACTCAAACTTTCAATTTCCTTTTATAGTTAATTCATTTTTGCCTAATGATCATGTGAATGCTCTATGTGATGTTTTGCTTAAGCATAAGAATGCTATGAGTTATTCCATAAGGGATTTGAAAGGGATTAGTGATGTCATGCAATTTAACACAGTTATTTTATGTGTTATTGCATTATTTCTTTAGTTTAATGTATGTATTTTGTTATGTTTTAGGTTACTTTTTATGTTTTAATTGTTTTATAGGCTAAATGTGCCTAATTGGTTGAAATGAAGCATAAATAAGGGAAATTCTGTTGAAGTATAAAAGAAAAGGGTTTTTTTAAAGTTTAAGAGCCTTTGCTAACTCATAACAAGGTGTGCCAATCTTGTGCCATGTTGAACTGAGTAGTGAAGCAGTTGAGGGTGTGCCAACTCATTCCAATCGTGGTGACTCATTACAGAGCTTGGCTATGCCAACTTATCTAACTTGGTGCCAGTGTGGTAACTCATCACAAAGCCTAACAATTGCAACCTTTCATATACCTCTTCAAATTTGCAACCCTTTATGAAACGATACCAATTGGGACAACTTTGGGCCTATAAATACAGATAGATAACCATATTTTAGATATAGAAAAACTACCTTTTAACTTTCAAAACAATTAGAAAAAGATTATGAGGAAGAAAATTACTCCAAGGAAGATGAGAGATCAAAAGAGGCCAATCAATGCTCAAGTATTTTTGTAAAGAGGAATTAAGAAATCTCCTACCATTCTTTCTTCTTTTTTCTCTTTAGAATTTACTTGACATTAGTTTCTTTTCCTTATGTATTTTTTTTTCCAATATGCATCTAGGCTAACTTTATTTTGTTAGAATTGCAAGTATGAATTGATCTTTATTAATATAACTATCTTATTTTAAGTATGAATGATTTAAGTTTGATTGGGTTCTTAATTTATTATGTATGTTTGATCACCATATATAATATGTTAATTAATTTGTTCACAATAAGAATTGGGACATTTTGGTGCAAAGGTAATTAAACTTACTTAAAGTTAGAAATCACTTAAGAGACAAAGGTTTCACTTTGAGGGGCTTAAGAATAGGCATATAACTTCATGGTTCTCATCTATCTCTATAATAACATAAGAGTGCTTATAGACTCTAGATGAGGATGCCCTTATTTGACAATGAGAGTTGCATCTAGGGATAGTAAGCCTTATTCTCCATTCATTACATGCTTATGTGTTTGTTTGCATCTTTATAAGATTAATTGATGTCTTGTAATTCTAATGCTTTTATTGATTATTTAAAGTTATAAATAAGATTATATAATTAGTTTAGTAAGTAAGAATTTAATTTAACCAACCCTATTTTATTTATGATTGCCTATCAATTTTAGTATCCAAGTAGTTAATACAAGATAACACTTACAATTAAATTGATTCCCAGAGTTTGACACCCTTCTTATCCTATTAGGTCTTTAAGACTAAGGTATTAAGAAAATACACCACATAAATTATCCCTAAGATTTATATGCATATGATCTTATTGGAAAACGATTTTAAGCCTTCAATTGAAGATTAAAGGCATTTGAATCCCACTCTTAAAGAAGTGGTAAGAAAGAAAGTGATTAAGCTTTTAGATAATGGAACCATATATTCTATTTGTGATAATAAATAGGTAAGCCCCGTTTAAGTCATTCCTAAGAAAATAGGCTTGATGGTTGTTAAGAATGAGAATAATGATTTGATACCTACTAAAACTATCACGAGATGGTGTATGTGTATTAATTATAGGAAGTTAAATAATTCCACTAAGAAAGATCACTTTCTATTACCTTTTCTTGACTAAGTCTTAGAAAGGCTAGCTAATTTTTTGCATTTTTACTATCTCGATTATTTAAGTGGTTTTTATCAAATACCTATTCATCTTGATGATTAAGTTAAAACTACATTTACATGTCCCTATAGTAGTTTTGCATTTAGGCGTATGCCTTTTGGTTTGTGTAATGCTCTTGTTACTTTTCAAAGATGTACGTTTTCAATCTTTAGTGATTTAATTGATGAATGTGTTGAAGTTTTTATAGATGATTTCAATGTTTATGGATCTAACTTTGACCATTATTTAAAGAATCTTTATAAAGTTTGTGATAAGTGTATGGAGTATGGTTTTGTGCTTAATTGGGAGAAATATCACTTTATGGCTCAAGAAGGTATTGTTCTTAGTCATTTTATATCAAGTAAAGGGATTGAAGTAGATAAAGCAAAGATTGAGGTGATAGGCAATTTGCCATGTCTAAAGTATGTAAGGGATATCAGAAGTTTTCTAAGCCATGTGGGATTCTATAGGAGGTTTTTTAAGGATTTCTCTAAGATAGCTAAGCCATTATACAATTTACTTGCTAAGGATGCTGAGTTTGTATTTAATAAACCTTGCCTTGACATCTTTGAGACATTAAAAAGAGCCCTAGTTTTAGCACCTATGTTGTAACCACCTAATTAGGATGAACCACTTGAGATTATGTGTGATGCCAGTAACTTAACGATGGGGACAGTTTTGGGACAAAGGAAGAAAGGTAAACCTTATGTTATTTAGTATTTAAGTAAGTTGTTAGATGAAGCTCAAATCAATTACACCACTTCAGAAAAGGATTTATTAGCTATTTTCTATGCATTAGATAAGTTTAGAGCTTATCTTGTGGGATAAAAAGTTATTGTGTATTCGGATCATGCTTCTATGAAGTATCTTTTGAGCAAAAGGATACAAAGCCAAGGCTTTTAAGGTGGATTTTGATGCTTTAGGAGTTTGATTGGGAAATTAGAGATAAGAAGGGAAGTAAGAATCTTATGACAGATCACTTGTCAAAATTAGATCAAGATGGACTGAAAATGCATGATGATGGTGTGCCTATTAAAAAGAGTTTTCATTGTGAACATCTTTTGAGTGTGGTTTCTAAAGATGTCTTTTGATTTACTGATATTGCCAACTATCTAGTAATTTGTATTCTTCTATACGGTTTCAATTATAATCAAGACAGTTTTTTCATGATTGTAGGTTATACTATTGGGGGCTTTACAAGAAATGTGCAGATGGTTTGATTAAAAGGTGTATTCCCCAAGATGAAGTTGAAGACATTTTGAAGCATTTCCATTCCATGAAGGTTGGTGGTCACTTTGGTATTCTAAGACAGCTCATAAGGTACTTCAATCAGGTTTTTGGTGGCCTACTTTATTTAAAGATGTTAGAAATTATGTGTTTACATGTGATAGATGCCAAAGAATGGGTAGTATAACAAAAAAGAATGAGGTGCCTTTGAAGGGAGTTTTAGAAGTAAAGATCTTTGATTTTTGGGGGATGGATTTCATGGGTCCTTTCCCTTGTTCTTTAAGACATAAGTATATATTGGTCATGGTGGATTATGTCTCTAAATGGTTTAAGGTAGTGCCTACTATCACTAATGATGCCAAAGTAGGTAGGAAGATGCTCAAAAAGGTAATATTTCTTAGGTACTCCTAAAGCTATTATTAGTGATAAAGGTTCCCATTTTTGAAATAATGTGATTGATGCCTTATCAAAGAAGTATAAGGTGACACACAAGATTGCTACTCCATATTATCCTCAAACTAGTAGACAAGTTAAAGTAAGTAATAGACAGTTAAAGTGGATTTTAGAAAAGACAATTTCTTCATCAAGGAAGGATTGGGCATTAAAGTTAGATGATGCCTTATGGGCATATAAGATAGCTTTTCGAGCTTGAACATAAGACTTATTAGGCAATAAGGGCTTTGAATTTTGATATGAAGCAAGATGGTAGAAAGAGTTTACTTCAGCATAATGAGTTAGAGGAGTTGAGGATGAATGCTAATGAGAATGCAAAATTATACAAAAGATTGTACCAAGATGTGGCATGATAAGCATATACTTAAAAAATGAATTTTATGAAGGTGATTTAGTGCTTCTATGTAACTCAAGATTATGGGTTATTTCTTGGAAGCTCAGTCTAGATGGTCTGTTCCTTTTAAAGTGGTTAAAGTTTATGACTATGAGGCAATTGATATTGAGAATGACAAGGGAGAAGTTTTCAAGTCAATGGTCATCACTTTAAGCCATATTTTGTTGGGTGAGTCCATTGGCAAGGTGAAATTGTTTATTCTCTCTACACCTAATGAGGTTATTTCTCAGGTTACTCAATACTTTTCATTTTTACATAAGTTTGGTTTGGTATTTCTTTTTACACATTTTTCATTTTAATAGTTTTTAGTGTATTTTTTTAGGTTTGTACACTCTTATTATTACGTTATTATTATTATTTACACATTTTTATTCATGGACTAATATTTTTCTTTGAGTTTTTTTTATATTTTTGAATTTTAGTTAGAGTGTGCCAACTCGTTCCACCTATGCTAACTCATTATAGAGAGCAATAGTGTCATCTTAGATGGACCGTGCCAACTCATCACCAAGTGTGTTGAGTCATTCTAGAATAGTTACATACTGAGTCACAGAAGGACGTGCCAATTCATGAAGAGTTATATCTGTGCTGACTCTTTATAAAGGGCCCGTGCCGAGTTGCTTCACTCATGACGACCCCAATACTACCAAAATTTTCACAATTTTTCAATATCTTAAATTCCCTTTTTTCAATTTTATCTTTTTGGTATTTAAAATTTGTCATTTTTCAAGTTACTTTTTGAATTCATTTGAAAAGGTGTGAGAAGTCTTAAAAGGGTCATGACTTTTCCCATTTCAAGTCATATCCTTTCCTACTTTTTCTCATCCCTATTTAGATTTTCCTTCCCTATAAACACTAGCCCGTATATCCATTTATTGTTGCAGCCTTTTCCCTTTCCTAAAAGAGTTATTTTCCCCTATAAATACTTTATTTCTTTCTTCTTCTTCACCTTTTCTTAGTTTCTCTCACTAGATATTTGTTTTCACTTTCTCTTAAAACTTCCATTAACAAGCTTTCTATTTTTTTACTTCTTCTTTTTCATGTGTCCTCATTAGCAAGTTTTCTCTATTTTCTTTTGCTTATTATCATATACAAGATATTAAGAATAAGGGGATATACTTCATTAAGGCCACATGAAGAAAAAGCTTCATAAGGAGAGGGCTTCACTTCCTTTTATAAGAGTCCATGGAGGGTGTAAGCTTCATTTCTCTTAAACCTAGAGAGATTATGTCTTGTAAGTATCTTTCTACTACCATCTTAAGAGACCTTTATATGTTGGAATCCCTTACTTCCTTTTTAAATTCATGTGGTCATGGTAGATTTATTTCCATGCATGAGCCCACTATTGTTAATTTGCTGATGGAATTTTATACTACTTTGTAGGTGAATAAGAATGACTCTAGGGTGTTAGAGTTTCATATGATAAGAGATAGACACACACTCACTTATTCCTTTATGCATAGAGTTTTTGATTTCAAGAGGAATGAAATGTGTAACCTGTTAAGAATTTTACTGTTAATGAGTTTTGGACATTTTTACTGATTTAAGAACACCTTTTCAACCTAAAAAAAGCAAATCAATGCTTATAAAGATTTGAGGTTTTGGCTTTTGCACAAAGTGCTTGCATATGTGATTTTTCATAAATCTAAGTTCAATAGGATTTCTTATCAAGAATTATTCCTTAAATGGTGCATTCATAATCAAAAGAATATACATTGGACTTATTAGATTTTCACTCAAATTCGTATATGTGCCTCTAGGAAAGAAAACCATATTACTCATGGTCATGTAGTAAATATTATAGGTAAAACTTTGAATATTAATTTGGATGATTTTATCTGTTTGGTTAAGTGTACATATTTTACTAAGATAACCTTGATATGAGGTGACATGGTTAATGCCTTCATGAGGTTTATACCTTCCCATTCTCATTCATGTTAAAGAGGATTGGCACCACCACCACCACCTCAAGAGCAGGAAGAAAGTTAAGAAAATGAGGAAAAGAGTGAGGATGAAGGAATGATTTTTATATACCTTAAGAGGGAGAATCTCATGAAGCATTGGCCATCATTCCAGTCCATTCTTATAAAGGTGCAAGTGGTCCAACATATGGTGTTTCTTGTGGCCCATCTTGTGGTTTTTCTAGTTGATCCTCAAAGATTTTAGAGCAAGTGCTTGAAAACCAACAATCAATGCAATGTCAATTAAATTTTGTGGAGACTATGACTAGGCATCTTGCTAGGAGGCAAAGGAGGATGGAACACAAGGTTGATATTTTTATTACCCATGTGGGCTATATAGTCGATTTGCCTCCACCTTCTCCTTCGGATGGTTAAGGGAAGTTCTTCTTTTCCTTTCCTTTTATATTTTTGGGTTCACATTAAGGATAATGTGAAGTTTTAAGTTTGGGGAAGGGAAGTTTTATTTTTCTTTTTTATGTTTTTGTTGCATGTTTAGTACTTAAGTTTTTTAGTGCATGTTTATTTATTTATCTTCTTTATCTTTATAATAGTTTTTCTCTAATTTTGTCTTGATATGATTGAATGCATATTAATGTTATGTCAATAGCTTATTTTTTATGCTCAATTGGTAAAATCTAAAGGTTCATGTAGTATATTCTTTAAGAAAATATACTATAGTCTTTAAGTTTTTCTTACTATCTCTTGTTGTTATTTACGAAGTCTATAGGATGTTTAGTCCACTTTTTTAACTATACTTAAGATTAGGATGGCATGATTCAAGTTTAGTATTTAAGAACTTAGATAGTCTTATTGAAAATATAGTCAATGATAGAAGCTCATCTGTGGGGATTGTTTCTAGATTTTCCACATTTTCCAATTTTGAAAATCTTTGATAAGGATCAGGCTTTGGAGATCTGATCAACACCAAATGTTAAGGGATTTAATCTTCTTTTCTAAATAGTTAAAGTTAGAGTTAATTTCCAACTCTTTTCCAGAAATAAAAGGGGAAAATTAGGGTTTTTTAGGGGATCCAAATTTTGGAAACGGGCAAGCTTTTGAGAAAAAGAATAATTCTCTATTCTTGAAACCAAAGTTCTATGCAATCACTCACACAAGAAATACAAAAATCTTTCTTTTGTTTTTAAACGTGGAAATCAATTATTAAAGTGGAGATCACTAATTCTAGAGTTCTAGATACGAAAATCCTAAGGGTATTATTCTAGGCTCAGTTTCTCTCTCTAAATCACATCATTATTATGTAAATTCACTTGTTATTTTATGATGTTTTCTTCATAATCTTATGTTATTTAGTTCATTATGTATGATTCTTACGATGCCATTATCATTTTATGATAATTTAATATGTAGAATGTCATGTTAGGCTTTTTTTATGTATATTCTTCCATTGATGTGTGACAAAATAGTTTAATTTTTTTTATTTGCATAATCAATTGTCTTTGCATGATTTAAATTATGTTTTATTGTTGTTTTTCTTTTAGATTTTGCATGTTTTAGGGTTTTAAGATTGCATGTTTAAGGTTTAGAATGTGTTTTCCTTGTTTTTGAGTTAAATTTCTACAATATGCCTATATCTTCGAGTGACAGACAAAAAGAAGACATCATAGATGGTCGTCTATCAATGTGACAGATGAGACATCCCGATGCCTTCTCTTTGTCCCGTCTCTCCTTCTTTGCTTGAGTATTTGTCCTTGCCTTAAGGCGTCTATAGCCTTGTCTTCTCCTTTATAACATATTTTTAATGTCATTTATGTTAATCTAGGTCATTTTGATTGTTTAGATGCATTTTAGCTTCACTTTTGCTTTTGTATGACATGATTTACAGTCTGTATTTCATTTTTACTTATTTTAGTATTCTTCTATGAATATTCTCTTGAGTTAATTAATTAATTTATTTAATTTTTGATTTATTTCAATATACTAATCAATTTGCTTTATTTGTGTGTGAGTCAATATTTTTATACATTGGTTGAGTTTTTTTAGGGAGAATTATTTTTCCTTGGAGGTTATCCTTCAATTGATTCCTTTTTATCCCTTTTGCGCTTTTTTATTGCATTTAGGCTATATTTTATCTTACCTTGTTTTACTATGCTTTATTTATTGTTTTGTTTCATTTATTTAATTTTGGTACTTTACTTCATTTTTGGATGTATTTTATTTTTTGGAGATGTAATACATAGTAAAAAAGGACTTTTAGCACGTTAATTGATAAAATTAATTAAATGTTTTATACTTAATTAATTGTATTTTTTTCCAATAAAAATGGACCAATGTCCACTTTTAACCGTAAAATCACAAAATAAAAAAAGAGTCATTTTCTTCAAAATTGAGATCACTCATCCCATGTTTTTTTTTAAATAATAAAAACTCTTCATGTCCCCTTTTTATAAATATATACGAGGGAACTAATGTTTCCAAATTTAATGAAAAGCCCATTTTATGTATGATATTTTCCTTTCCTTAGACAATTTTCCTTTATAATAATTAAGTAGTGGATTTATTTTTGTTTTGTTTACTCGCTGCTTTTACTATTTAATTGACATATTTATTTACTTTTCGCAATACATCGTGTGAGAAGAGAGGCAGTAGATTAATAAACAAAAACCTAATTATAAACAAATATTTAATCGAGATGCCAAGTCAAAGTGATATCCTGAACACAAATCTCTGTTTGGGCATCAAAAGATTGAGAATCATTTCCCAACATTATGTTGGATGGAGACCCCACGATACCTGCCTTTTTTAACCCACATTAGATGCCTTCATAGATTGACCATTAATAATAATTTGGCCCTAACCTCTTTTATTTATGAAGTGGCCAGTGTATGAGTTATAGTGAGTCGCATCCAATTTTGAACCCTAAAAGCAGGCCTCCAAAAACCAAACTAAAATTAAGCAGGCTCCGACTCGCATCACACCCTTCAATCTACTATTATGGATGAAAAGTTATCACAACAAAGTTAACTAGCCCGAAAAGATGATTGATCGAACATTAACACAAAGAGATAGATCCACTAATTCTATAAAAAATATGGGTCATACCACTAATGAATGCAAAGTCTTGAAGGAAGAGATAGAAAGATTGATCTAGAAGGGGTCACTTAAAATATTTGTGGCATAATGGCCTAAGAGTCAGTGTCGATCCCTAGATAACAAAGTAAAATCATACTTTAAAGATGAAGATATAAAAAAATCTAAGAGATTTAAAAAAGCATAAGTAGTGAGCAAGTATTATCAATGTGATTGCTAAAGGATCATCTTATGGGGAAGAATTCTCCAAATGAAAGAAAATTCCAAAAGGAATATATTTCTCAGCTCAATCTGAGAAACTATCATCACTCACTATTTCACTAAAGGATGTAGGAGATATCAAACTTTCCCATGAAGATGCCCTAGTAGTGCAAGCAGCAATCAATAATTTAATGTTAAAAGAATTATACTGGATAATGGGAGTGCAGTTAATGTATTAATCTTAGATGTATACAAGAAGATAAGAATGTTGATCAATGAACTCCAGCCCAACTATATCCCTTTAATAGCCCTTAATAATGCTATTATCCCCGTTGTAGGTTCTTTTAATCTCTTTGTAGATCTAGGAGATGAAGCCATTATTCATATATTTAAGGGTACTTTCATGGTCATTGATTTGCATTTTTCCTATAATGCCATCTTTGGCAGGCCTTTGCTCTTTCAGACCAGCACCATCACAAGTATCAAGTACGTGGTAATGAAAGTAACTACAAAAAGGGGCAATCAAAAGGCCTCCAGATAAGCTTATGTAACTATGGTTAAAGAAGGAAAGCAAACATATGTTGTTGAGCTAATAGAAGAAAAAGAGAAAAAGAAAGCTAAAATAGATCCTGAAAAGGATCTAATCCACTATGAACTGACCCTGGGGAAAAAAGTCACGATTGGATCGAAATTAGATGAGAAAAATAGAAAAAAAAAGCTTCACAAGTGTTGATGAAAAACCAAAATTTGTTTGCCTGGTCATTAGAAGATATAGCTAATATCAGCCCCAAAGTCATTGTTCATAAACTTAACATGGATTTGAGGTTTCCACCAGTTAAGCAAAAGTTGAGAAAGTATACACCTAATAGAAATCGGTTCTTTTTTATGAAGTAGATTGGCTCTTGAAAGTCGGTATAATTCCAGAGGTGCACTATCTTGATGGGCTAGTGAACATGGTCATAGTCAAAAAGAAAAATGGAAAATTGAGGATGTGTGTTGCCTTTATAGATTTGAATAGAGCATGTCTAAAAGATAATTATCCTCTGCCTAATATCAATCAATATTTTGATGCAATGGCTTGTCATACTGTGTAATCCCTTCTTAATGCTTACATTGGATACCGCTAGATAATGATATGACTTTTAGATTAAGAGAAAATGAGCTTTATTACCAAGAAAGGTACTTACTACTACAATATCATGCCCTTTGGTTTGAAGAATATAGGGGTAATATACCAACAGTTGATGAACAAAATCTTTAAGGATCAAATTAGAAATAATTTTAAAGTGTGTGTTGATGACATGATCATTAAAAGTAATAGTCAATTTGATCATGCAGCTGATTTGGGCAAGGTATTTGCCACCTTAAACGAATTCAAGATAAACTGCAACCTAGAAAAATGCACATTTAGGGTATCATCAAGAAAATTCCAGGCTTTTTGGTTTTGCAGTGTTGAATTGAGGCAAATCCTAAGAAGATATAAGCTATACTAAACATGTAGCTGCCCCAGGATATTAAAAAGGTCCAAAGACTCAATTGTAAGCTCATCGCCCTAGGAAGCTTTATTTTTTCATCAGCTAAGCACTGCATTCCTTTCTTCAGAAGGATGAGAAAGAATTAAAATTTATATTGGGGGAAACACTATCAAGAGGCATTTTATGAGCTAAAATAATTTCTATATGAACCTCCTCTCTTAAGTTGGCCCGTACCAAAAGAAAAATTATATCTCTATTTATCCACTTCGAGAGAAGCTATTGTAGTAGCGGTAGTTAAGTAAAAGGATAACTAACAAAAGCCATTGTATTTCTTTAACCAAGTCCTAAGAGGGTCAGAGTTAAAAAAACAAAGCTTGATAGAGCAATCAATCATAGCTTTAATAATGTGTACTTTGAAGCTCAGGCAATACTTTTAAGCCTACATTATTATGGTAAGGTCCGATTAGCCATTGAGAAAATTGTTTCAAAGACCTAATCTTAATGGAAAACTCATCGAATGGGCTATAAAGGTACAATCATTTAATGTAAGGTGTGATTTAAGATCACATTGGCTAATTTTATTGCTAAATTTACTAGGAAAATCCAGCAAAAATGAGACCCGAGGAGACAATTTAGGAAATGATAGTGGATAGAGCAACGAATGAGTATAAGTGTGGGGTAGGAATCATTCTTCTTGGTCCCCTTAATATCAAATTCAAATATGCAATCCAATTGAATTTCAAAGGTTCAAACAAAATTGCTAAATATTAAACACTACTGTAAGGTTTAAGGATGGTCAAGTCAATCCGACCATAAAACCTTAAGATAAAGAGTGATTCCCAATTGATTATGAGCCAAATCCTTAGAACATTTGAGGCTAAGGAATAAAATACGAGGAATTACTTGACTAAAGTGAAGGTAGAAATTCAGTAGATTTAGTCCATGGGAACGAAGCTCGCCATTGAGAAAGTTCCAAGAGAAGAGACAAAGTTAGCCAATTTTCTTGCCAATATGGCCTTAATAAATTAAATTTTTGAAGATGAAGCGATTTTAGTTGAAGATTTATCATCCTGGCCACTGAATAAGTCGAGATCATAGAAATTGAAGAAAAAGAAACTTGGATGACGCCAATCGTTAAATATTTGCAAATAGGACTCATTCCTAAAGATAATGCTGAGGCAAGGAAAATTTTCAGAAAATCTTTAAATTATTCCTTGATTGGTGGCTATCTATATTAAAAGGCCTACAACTATCTATGGTTAAAGTGCTTATTTGAAGAGGAAGGAGATTATATGCTTAGGGAGAGCCGCAAGGGCATTTACGAAGTGCACGAGGCATCAAGAGCCATGTACAAGAAGGTCCTGTAAACAAGTTATTTTTTTCCTTCTATCTTTAAAAATGCCTATGAAATTGTGAAGTACTAGCCCCAATGCCAAGTCCATAGGAAAGTCATAAGAAAGCCCACTTATAAGCAATAGCCCATTGGAATTTCCTAGTCATTTAATTAGTAGGAGTTAGATATTCTAGGACTATATCCCCAAGGAATGAGCTAGATGAAATTATATTGTTATTGATCATTTTTCCAAATGGATAAAAGTGGAGCCTATGACAAACATCATAGTAGAAAGGATCAAGAGTTTTTTTCTAGAAGGAGGTCATTTGTAAGTTTGGCTTGCTAGAGGTTTTCATCACCGATAATGGTAAATAATTTGAAAGTTATGTACTTTAAAGGCTTTGCACTGATCCAAAGATATAGTTGAGGTTTGCATTAGTTGATCACCCTCAAACTAATGGGATGACGAAAGTATTCAACAGAACAATCCTTAAAGGCTTAAAGAAAATACTGGGAGATTTTGAAAGGAAATTGGATAGAGGAACTTAATAGGGTGCTCTGGACTTATAGAACTTCTCCTAAATTGGGAATGAGCTAGACACCTTTCTCCTTAGTCTATGGTCCAAAAGCTATCATCCTAGTAGAGGTCAACTTGCCATCATTTAGAATTAAATCCTTCTATAAAGAACAAGATTCTGATGAAAGAAGAATGGAATTAGACATGCTTGAACAAAAAAGAGAAGATATCAGTATCAAGATAGTGGCATATAAGTAAAAATTTATTGAGTACCACAAAGCTAGAGTTAAGCCCAAAATTTTTAGAAACAAAGAGTTGGTTCTATGAAAGGCAAAGATCGAGTAAGGAAACTTGAGTGTGGGAAAATTGATGCCTAATTAGGAATGTTCCTTCGAGGTTGCGAATATCATTGGTGCTAGTACTTACAAACTATGCAATATGGATGGGCAAGACATCTCAAAGGATGGGCAAGACATCTCAAGGACATGGTATGTAGAAGTCCTTAAAAAATATCATATTTGATGATGGTTGTTTAATTATATGATTGTGTAATACTTTATGCTACTGATCAAGTCAATGTATTCATACATATTATCTATTAATAAAGATTTATTCTCCAATCAAAATGAGTAACTTACAAAGGTTTACTCTTTACGAGTTCCTCCATGAACTTACAAGTTATTCTCTCTAATAACTTGCAAGTTATGATAGTCATGAGTTGTTTTCTCGTATATTATAAATTTGATCATGATGATCAAGTAAGTTACACAGATCACACTCATATAAGGAATATAGTTCATTAACTATAGATTTACTTACAAAGAAATTGTTCAAAATAAACAATTCTTTACAAATCATTCACATACCCATTAAAAAATGTATCTCATTCAATTTGGTGTGACATGATAATATTCTACTTGCAAAACTGAAAAGAGAAATATATTCAAATTCAAGCAAAATGTATATACAAGAGGAGAATTATTTATAAATAAATAAAATCTAAGAAGGAATATGTAATCTATATTGTTTGTGTTGGAATGATTTCCCCTAACTCCAGATCCTCTAGCGATCTCTCGGTATGGATAAATGGATTGCACTATATGCACTCTTCATCACCTTCCTCATCATCTTCTAGAAGTTGATATAGAGCATCAAGATCTGATAAGGAAGATAGATTAGATCCAAGAAACTTATCTTCACAAGCCATCTGGATCCGCTCTAAAATCTCCCCTTGAGCTATGCTAACTCCTCCAATACCTAGTTTCTCTAATCTTTGAGCTCTTTAGAGTGCACGGAGCAGAGGCACCTTTCCTTCTATTTTAGGATCTCTTAAATTGACTTCAAGGATGCAACCTACTTCACAAGATCAACCCTTTTGGCCTCCAATTCAACATTTCTAGTTTTGAGTTTAGCATGCTCGAGTTTGAGCATGGCAACCTCCAACTCCTTGCCTTTAACTTGTCATTCTACAACTTTAGCTTATCAATTTTTGATCGAAGGAAAGAGAGGCTAGACTTTTACGTTGATTTAAGGCTAACCAAGGCTTCTTCATGCTTCCTTACAATTTCATTGAAAAAGCTTTCATGCTCTTCTCTTAGCTTATGCCTTTCTTCATTGAAGATAGCCCCAGCCTACTGTATATCATATTTTAGTTTATCTCTAGCCTGATCTAGGTCCAAAGACTTAGCCACCAAATGTCGAGCCCTCTAAGTAACATGAAATATGAAGTAATGAAAATTAGATTAAACCTAATTGTTAAAAATCAAAGGCAAATCAAAAATGAAATATTAATATATTAACCATCAGAGATAGGATGCACAAATTTGATCCCATTTTCTCAAATAAAGTCAGGAACTTAAAGCTAGTTAGGTCCTTCTCCAGCAATAAACCCCTAGTCATATACATAGATGAATGTTGGTTCTTCATGCTAGCTCGATCCTTACAATTTGTTTAAAA
The DNA here is from genome assembly GCA_037975025.1 of Excoecaria agallocha. Taxonomy (NCBI): domain Eukaryota; kingdom Viridiplantae; phylum Streptophyta; class Magnoliopsida; order Malpighiales; family Euphorbiaceae; genus Excoecaria; species Excoecaria agallocha. The sequence goes on from CM075816.1 coordinate 28,237,955, forward strand.
TTTCATTTAGATGAGTCTCGAGAAAGGGCCCAACTAATTTCTAGCTAAGGAATTAAGGTGCTAATGAAAAAAGCCTTAATTGTGATCGATGAAATTGAGTATTAGGGACAAAGAGGAAATGGCAGAAAGGCAGAACAATCTAGGATACTAAAAACATTCTTTGCCTTAACAAGCAAAAATTTATCTTTAAAGCCTTTCAAAGATGTAGGGAATCTAAGAAGTTTCCTTCCTTCCTACTAAGAAATTTGAAAAAATTATATGCATTCACTCGATTGGAAATAAAGAAAAATTAACTAACCACCTCTAGTGTTGGAGCTATGTTAGGCTGATAGTTTCTAAGCATTGCCATAAAACAAGCTATAGCTATCCATCCATATGGATTCAATTGATATGGATCTATCCCATAAGCCTCTAGCACAACCTAATCAAAGCTATCAAAAAGGAATTTGAATCCAAACTTTAAACTTATACTATGAAGAAAGCACCATTTGAGAAATTCCTTTTTTAACATAACATTAACAGAGGGCAAGAATAGGTATAATGTTAAAGAATATGCCCTAGAGCCCATGTAGAAAGGGATGTATTTCATGTATATAAACTCATTTTATTTATAAAGGCATCATTCATTTATTAATACTATGTTTAAATACATGTGTTTGTTTATCTTAAATTAATAAATGAAGTCTTTGATATTATAAACACAGTGCAAAGGCAATCATGAAAGAGTTTGTGATATAAGATGTCTATTGCATGAAAATGTGATAATATCTAAATATCCCCAGTCACAATATTAACAAGATAGGACATTGTTAATATAGAAGGACTAGCACATAACATGTGGATGCTTCTTGAAAGGTTCAAGCAGCAGTTCTTATAATTGTGATCATAGGAGATGATCAAAGCTAACATGTGGATGCTTATTAAAAGAATAAGTTCATTGAAGACCTAACAAGAGAATCCTCATATGGATATTAAATCTAGATTAGTAAGGAATCTCTTCATAGTAGTGGTGCAAATATCTTTAGACTTGAGATAACCAAAGTTATCTTAAGTAGCAAGTGATATATTTTGACTCTATAATTGCTTACCTCTAATTGCGGGTGAACATAGTTAGGAAGTTGGGTATATCATGACCTACTTAAAGCTAGTTGAGTAATCAATAAAGGATTCACCATCCTAGATTTATTAAGGAAAGTTATCTCACATGATTCTACAATTGCATTGTTCAAAAAATCTCTAGCTAGATTAGGATGCCAAAGTGGATAGGGATCTATAAGGGGCATTTTGGGAACAATGGTTAAAGTAATAAAACATACATATTTAGGTTCATATGAGTTAACATAAATCCATACTTAGTACCTAAATGAGATAAGTGCGGTGAAAGGAGTAATTACACGAGTAACTGTTCTATGGAAGGCTATAGTCAAAACCACTTGACTTTCCTGATATTTGGGTGGTCATGATGCCTAGCTAGAGGCCGTTCATGACTTGTATAATAGTGTATCATGAATATATCGATTGGTGATTGATAAAATGGTTTTAAAGAGTTTAAATCATAAGAGACAAAATTCAACTAGGATTCTTGAAGAAGATTCCCAGTTTGAGTGAAACTCTTAATTTTATATTATACTACCAACATGGACAGGAACCTAATAGGTCACACACATATAGAGTAAGGAATAAAATGGTAAAATGACAAGGATAATAATATTTGATATTATTATGGGAGAAGAAAAATAAATAAGAAAATAATTAATTATACATATGCAGAAAAGTTCAGGGAGCTTTTTGGAAATGTTATACAGTAATAGACCTAATTGAAATATTGTATTTCATAATTAAATATTATTTGACAATAAATGTTATAGGGCTAAAATAATGTTAATAGGTCTATTGGAGAAATCATTATTGGTCCAGAAGATTGGTTTTTGAGAAAAAACCCTTTAAAGGAAGGCTTCCATGCATAACCCATACAGAAGGCCTTAGAGTCATAATTTTTGAAATAAAATAAATTAAATATATTTCATAAGTGTTATGGTCCCACATTTAATTTGGTTGGATTTGGAGTTCATTTGGGTTACTAAATTCAAGTGTGTATAAGGGCCCTATTTTATGGGCTATATGCAAGGTCTTTTATAAAAGGGCCTAAAAATTGGATTTAATTAGGCCCAAATTAATTAATCAAATTTTAGTAGCCCATTTAGTATTACTCTAGAATTTTAAATGACTTAATCCCATTAGGAGTGGATTTTTTAACCTAGATATAAAATCCTAACATAAGTGGGATTAAGGTTAAATGTCTCATTATTCTTTTTCTCTCTCCCAAGCCGCCACCCCTTACTAGCATCAAGGGAATTTTGGCCTCCTTGTATTCCCATTAGATCTTGTTCATTTGGTTCCTCTATAGTGTGGATCACGATTGGAGGTGTTCAATTTTGGATACTGTGGTTTGCGACAACCTGGTGAGAAGAAAAATTAACTGTTCAGCTCAAAGGTGATTTTCTTATTCTCATTGACATATATATTGTATATTCATGGAAAGATCTATTATATTGGTTAAAAATTTTAATTTTTTCTTATGCATGTGATTCATGTAATCAATCTATTTCCAAAATATAATACCTAAAGAGAAAATAGTATAGGCTTCTAAAAGACCTAACTTTTTCCTCTATAAACTAGTATGATTGATGATTATTGGGTTGTGTCTATACTTTTACAAGAAACTCATGTCCACACCATGAAATCTAACATCCTTTGAACTAGCCATTCTAATAGACAAATAAGTCTAAAGAAATGAGAGAGAAGAAATTTCAAATTGAAGCTTACCCAAAAAATAGGAACTCTAAATGAAATTAGAAAAAGAAGGACACTTAAGAATTTTAAGTTGTGGAAGAAAAAAGAAGAAAATGTGAGAAAAGCTCAAAGAGTGGAAAGAAACCACAAAGTAAAAAGGGAATGCCTATATATAAGCAGCAATTGAATTTTAAAATTCAAACTAACACCTATAAGATGGCACCACATGGCTGATTCGTTATGACACCCTAAGATAATTGAAACAGCATTAGCCTTGAAAAGATGCATTAATTAATAAAGTGGTGGCATTGTCAAGTTACTTAAAAATATAGAAAGACAATCATGAGCTCCTAGCATTTGCTGCCAAAAGCTCCTTTCCTCTGACATGTAAAACTGATCAAAATGACAATAAACTCTCTACGTTCGATTCCCAAATTCTTTTCCTCTAATCTATGGATTTCATTAGAATGATTTAAGGGAACAAATGATAATATAAAATATTATTCCCTTAGGCCCAGCCCAAGAGCTATAAACCCAATTAATTGGTATTAGTGACACATGGTTCATTGATAGTACAATTGGGACAAAGTCGATCAAACGCAATGTTAATCAAACGTGTCACATCAATAAGCCATACCATGTGAGCCATCACATTAGCCACCCTAACTCTGCACACTATAGATATGGCTAGATTTGGCACTCGTTAGCTATAGTCATTTAAGCACTATAAATAGCAAAGGTCTATATGATCCAAGTAATAGTGGTACATTTGATTTCTTTATCTTGTCTCTCTCTTCATTCTCTCATTGGCTTAATCTTCAAAGTGTTAATCCCCTGCCAGCTAGGGGTAAGTATTCTTTTAGGCTATAGCTCCAACTATTACCGATCGACACTCACACATTCAGCCTTACTATCCATCCAACCTTGTCTTTTGACATAATTGAACTTATCACCTTCTATTTATAACCTTGGATCATTGAGCTCAATCAAGAAACAATCTTCAACTTTATATATTTACAAGACTCCTAATCTCACTAGGATTCTTCAATCATTATTCCTGACTTATATCTCCATTATCCACCAAAAAAAGGTATTTTAAATTCTGCAACAACCTACCACATGGGCCTTTCTTTACATGAATGTCAAAACATATTATGATTGATCGAACCCCTTTCTATTGTCATTTTCAAACATAATGACTAAGAAGAAATTCTCAAGATCAAGCACATCATCAGTGTTACACCTTTTTGAACGATACATGAATGTACTGAATTGGAAAACAAAGAAAAAAAATTTAATTTGTATATAATTGAACTAAAAACACATTTAATATCACTGACACTTATGGAAAGTAGAAGAGTGATTATCTTTATCTCATTGTCAAATAAATCCAATAAAAATTAAGAATAAAAGGCCTAATTACTCAAAGGCAGCAATTGTTGACGTCTAACAAAAAATTGATCACAGGCAATTCACCGAATATCTTATGACCATCACAAAATTGATGACATTTTAATAAAATACCTGGCTTTGAACATAAGCAAGTACATTTCTAACATTTAAAAAGAAGCCACCATTTCCATGAGCTTGAACAATTGTATTCAAAGAGAATGAAGTGGGTTTAAAATCATGATCAATAATATCATTGAACAATGATCTAAAGTTATTGGGATCTCCACAATTTGGAGTAATTGATAATAACTTAAATGCCCAAGTGAGAGCTTTTAGCGATGAGATTGGTGGTCAAGATTAAAGTTGAGCCATCACAAGATTTTTGAAAAATGGTAATAAATGATTTGGTTTGTATCAAGAGAGTAACTAAATGATGAAACAGGAAGACGTAGGGGGTGTGCATGGAGTGTTAACGGTCCATTGACAAATTTTAATAATCATTTTATTCCCATCAATTTTTTAAAATTATTGATCATTAAACAATTCAATATTTTTGGCTAATCAATCTATTGATTTTAATTTTTGTAATGGGTTAACCATTAATATTTTATTAATCACTAAAATTCTTTCTAACATGTAAATATAATGAATATAAATTGAAAAATTTATTTAAATTGTTCAAAATATTCAAAGTAGATATTATAAACCAAGTATAATACCAAATTTTAAAATAAAATATAAATATAATATCAAATAAATTTCAAAATAAAAATATAATATGCAATTTTAATTTTTCAAATTCTAATTTTTCATTTTTAGCTACATACATTTTAATTCTTTATTTAAATACAAAAATAATTCCTCATATGTCAACCAATATATAAAACAAAAATAGTGGTATTTTAAAAAAAAAATTGATATATATTAAAAGAAAGGATATTGATTGGTTAACCATAACCACTAATTTTTTAAATGGCTTAGCTATAATCATATCCATTATTCTACAAATTTATAGTATAAATAATTAGTCCATAAAAGTTTGTTTGGTTATCCATAAAAAGTTTTTCAGTTCCAAATTGATTTTGAAGCTAACCATCAAATTGGTTTTTTTTTTCACACCCCTTGAAAGAGGGAAGCCTAACTAGTTGAAATTGTTGAAATGTTGAAAGGGGTTCAATTGCACATTGGAATTGAGCTAGGCTTATAGGCCCACAGTAATTTCCCTTTAGATTTTAATTTTTAAAATCTACCATATATATAACCCCTTTTAATCTTTAGAGTTAATAGATTTTTGGAAATTGCAATTAAAATAAATAAAAACATCAATCATATAGGAAAGCAATAAAATAAAGATCCTACTTAAATTCTTATATAGGAAAATCTCTCGCAAGAAAAATAATATATAAATGAGATAGCATACATAAAATGAGGAATTAATTAAACTTTGGAAACATTGGTTCCCTCTTATATGATTTTTACAAAAAGGATAAAGAGTCTTTGTTCGACTTTTGATGAAAACGCAAGATGAGTGATCCCATTTTAGAGAAAAGGCTCATTTTTATGGTGCGATTTTAGGTTAAAATTGGACATTGGTCCATTTTTCAAGAAAATCCAATTAATTAATAAAAATGATTTAAGTGAACTTTCCATTTAACATATAGAAAAATCATTTTATTACTACCTATTACGTCCCCAAAAAATAAATACAACTAAAATTAACAAAAATCAAAATTAAATAAATAAAGCAAAACATTAAATAAAATAACCCTAAATGCAAAATAATAAAAAAAGAGAGAACTAATTGGGGGGTAGCATAACTCCTAAAGCATCCTAACTCTTGAGAACTCTAAAGGTGCACAAAGTGAATTCCTCACAAAAAAAACCAACTAATTAGCATATTAAAAGAAAATAAACACCAAAGTGACTTAAAATAATAAACAGAATAATCATGCCAAAATGTAAACATACATATAGAACCAAAAATACTCACATAAAGATGCAAAAAATGAGTTAGAGAACAAATACTAAGAAAAAGACATAAATAAAGATTAAAAAAAGGGTAAAAAATACATTAAAATAGGCATAAATCCAGCCATAGATGCCCTTGGGATCCAACGAACACCCTAAGCTAAAAGAGGGATGGGACAAGGAGAATTAGGATAGTCAGAACCTTCCTGATCACCCTTCAAAACAAATATTCAACTCAAGCAGAATTAGGACATAACCTAGATAGATTTTCTTTGGCAGTCACCTTCAAAATGACTTTTATCCTACCTTATGATTAATTTTACCACTACTAGCCCCTTTGAACATAATTAGTATGTTAAAGGCGTACTATTTAAAAAATTTTCTTGATTGCACTATTATTTGACCATATAACTTAAATTCCTATTATATTTCCTATTTTAAAATTGGCCACTCTAGGTTGGGTAATAAAAAAAAATTGCATAATGAGTTTGGAATTGAGTTTTGCTTGTTACTCAAGAAATATGAGAATTTCATAAATTCTTGGGTCTTATGAGCTGAATTTTGACAATCTTAAGATATTGATAATTATGAGAATTAAGAGTGTTGGTGCCCTATTAGTTCAATTGAAAGGTTTAATAACAACAACAACAATAACAACGATGATAACAACAACAACAACAACAACAACAACAACAACAACAACAACAACAACAACAACAACAACAACAATAATAATAATAATAATAATAATAATAATAATAATAATAATAATAATAATAATAATAAAATCATAAGTAGAATAAAGATTATGTTGCAGAATCATCAGTGGAATAAAGATTATGCTATAGAAATTTTATTTAGTTCCTCACTGCAAAAAATAAGTGAAAGGTACCTAGCATCTATGAGGAAGTGTTAATTGTTGAGCTAGTTCAAGAGATAAAAATTCTAGCTCTTAGTTCCTTTGCATTTGTGAGTTTACTTAATGTCCTTTGAGTTTCATCTTTTAGTTTTGATAGCAAGGGTAGAAGAATGGAAAAAGTTATTGATTTTCAAAAAGTTAGTTGGTATTTTTAGATAGTATGGCTGATTTTATTTTGTTAACTTTATCTCTTCTTTGGAGCCAATACCTTAACCTTCCATTATAACCTTAATGTAAGCCCTAGTGATCCTATTTTTGCTCTGAGTTTCTTAGTGGAGATGACCCTTATGGTTTCAGTGATAAAGGAAAGGCCTATGGCTATTTTGAGTTTCAAGAGCGAAACCGTTTCTCAAAATTTTTGCACACTTTGGATGAGGACAAAGCCCTTCTTATTGTAAACTACTTAGACTAAAAGCTTCTGAAGAACATAAAAGTGCTTGTTGAGGATGCAATAATGGAGTATGACATCAGGCTCACTGACAGGGATGAATTTATAGATAAAATGACTAGAAGTCTAAGCAGTCCTCCACGTGCTCCAAACCAAGGAGCTGTAACCCTATCCTCTATGCAATATTTTGAGTTAATAGCGAGGATAGATGCCCTAGCTGCTAAACAAGATGAGTTTAAAGAGGAGCAACACCAAATTTTATTGCTTTAAGCACTTTGGCATCAAAGCTGGATGTTCTTTTTCCCCTACCTAAAGTTCCTCCACCACCACCTTCTCTTTCTCAAGACTGATTACAAGGAGTCCTTTGCCCCCATTTATTTTTGTGTTTCTTATTTTTATCTTGTTGAAGGTAGCAAGCTTTTAAAGTGTGGGGTAGGGGAGTACTTATTTTTTGGAGTGAAGAACATTATTTTTGTGATTGTTAAAGATAAAAATTTTTTATGTTGATTTTGTGAAGATTTGATAATGACTTTTTGTTGAAGATTATTTTGTGAAGATTTTGTGCAGATTTTGTGAATTGAAAGAAGATTATTCAAAGTGCTCAAACATTGTGAAGTTTTTGAACCACAAACCTCCTGTCTTTATGTTTTTAGTTTTAAAAAGTTGTGTTAAGTTACATTTTAAGTATTTGTTATTTTGGATTGTTTTAGTCAATTTTTTTAGTTTTTATTGCAAATTTCAGCTTATTATGGTTTAAGTAGTTGGTGTTAGTTTAAGTAGTTATTTTTGTTCAAATTTATTTACTACTTTATTTTATCCTTACTTTGGCTTTAGTAGCTTTTGTTGATCTTTAGTCTTTTTTAGTTGTTTTCTAGTCTTTAAAGTTTGAATAATGTTTTCATGTCTGATGAGTTGTTGTTGTCAATTGCATATTAGTCTAAGTTTGCCCAGATTATTCTTGATTGAATCAATTTGAACTTGGGCTTGAGAACTGTTTGTTTATAGAGTTAAGATAGCAAGAGAGTAGTTGTATGCCTTAGCAAGAAATTTTCTTTTGATTAGTCTTAATTAGTCATATATCACTCAATTTCTATTTTTGTGTGCACGTTAGCCTATTTTTGTGAAAATTGTCGACAACCAGTTAGTGAGAGTGATTGGGTAAAGGAATTTTAGGATAGTCAGAACCTTCCTTATCACCCTTCGAAATAAATATTCAACTTAGGTAGAATTAGGACATGACCTAAGCAACCTTTCTTTGGTAGTCACCTTTAGAATGACCTTTATTGTACCTTATTATTAATTTTACCATTGCTAGCCCTTTTGACCTTAATTGGTATGCTAAAGGCATACTATTTAAAAAATTTTCTTAATTACACTATTATTTGACCATATAACTTAAATTCCTTTTATCTCCCCTATTTTAGATTTGGCCACTCTAGATTGGGCAGTAAAAAATTGCATGATGAGTTTGGAATTGAGTTTTGCTTGTTAGTCAATAAATGTAAGAATTTCTAAAATTCTTTGGTCTTGTGAGCTGAATTTTGACAATCTTAAGACATTGATAATTATGAGAATTAAGAGTGTTGGTGGCTCGTTATTTCAATTGAAAGGTTTAATAATAATAATAATAATAATAATAATTATTATTATTATTATTATTATTATTATTATTATTATTATTATTATTATTATTATAAATCATCAGTGGATTAAAGGTTATACAGCAGAAATTTTATTTTGTTCCTCATTGCAGAAAATAAGTGTGGGGTACCTAGTATTTAAGAGGAAGTGTTAATTGTTGAGCTAGTTCAAGAGACAAAAATTTCAACTCTTACTTCATTTGCATTTGTGAGTTTACTCAATGTCCTTTGAGTTTCACCTATTATTTTTTATAGCAAGGGCAGAAGAATGGAAAGAGTTATTGATTTTCAGAAAGTTAGGTGGTATTTTTAGGTAGTGTGGCTAATTCTATTTTGTTAACTTTATCTCTTCTTTGGAGCCATTACCTTAACCTTCCATTACAACTTTAATGTAAGCCCTAGCTAGTGATCCTATTTTTGCTCTGAGTTGTTTAGTGGAGATGACCCTTGTGGTTTTGATGTTAAACGAGAGACCTATGGCTATTCTGAGTTTCAAGAGTGAAATCGTTTTGCAAAATTTTTGCACGCTTATCTTTTTGGTCAATTGCTAGAATTCACTAGTAGTTTTGGTTTTAAAAAGTGATGAACTTGTTTTGGCCTAGCACACACACACAAGAAATTGTTCAGTATAGATTAGTTTGAGTCTTTTCGGTTGAATTTTTATTTTGAGTGTTTTCTGCTAAGTGTTATTTTGGCTCATCTGAATTTTCTTAATCTGAGTTAGAGTTTGAATTTTCAAGTTTCTGGATGATTCGTTTGCTTGAGGGAAAGCAAAGTCTAAGTGTGGGGCAGTTGATAACTCCAATTCATTATCTAGTTTTTATTAATTTCAGTGTAGTTTTAAGTGTCTTTTTAGTGTCTTATGTTTTGTTTTGCTTGAATTCAATAATTTATATCCAAATTTAATAAATCTTATCTTTTATGTGCTTTGGAGGACTTTTGACAGGTTTTTGTGCTTAAATGCAGATTTTGCAGGTACCTGACGGTTAATAGGTTTTCATGCTGATCATGACATAATACTCCATGACAAAATGTACCGTTTCAATTATTTCACGGTCAACATAGATTTTGTGCTTACCATGACTTAGTCATTTTTAGTCCAAAACCGAGAAGAGAAAACCTCACAATCAATAGTAATTTTGTACTGACCATGAGGTATGCAAACTTCAACCCAGAATGCAAAGGAACAATATGTCACAGTCAGCAGAAAAGTGGTGTTAACCATGAGGTCTGCATTTGTCAATTCAGAAGTGAATCGAGGAGTATGTCACAATCAGTAGGAAAAGAGTGATAACCGTGACCCATGTCAGTCCAGAGGTAGATTTTCAGCATGTCATGGTCAGTAGAAATTTAGTGCTGACCGTGACCCTATCGGGCCTATATAAACCAAATTTTTCTATTTGGCAGACATCTTAAAATTTTGAGATCTAGGGTTTCTTAATTTCTTTTATTTTTTCATTTCTTCATTTTCTTCTACATAGTATATAGCTTTATACTTGCAAATAGGTTAGATTTACACCAAAATACATATATTAAACACAAATGCATAGATTAGATACTTAGTTTCTTTCATTTAGAGCTCATTTTCATTAGAGATTTAGAGAAAAAGACTGAAAAAGCTTGGGTTCCAGCTATGTTTTCATCCTCACGTGAATTTATAGGTTTTTCTATCCTTTTCTTTTCTTATCTTGTAATGGGTAGTGAGTAGTTAGTTTTAGGGGGTATCTTTAAATCCCTTATCCCCAATGTGAATATTGAACATTTCTGAGTTTATTTATAGATGAAGGTTTATTTTACTGTTCCTTCATTGAAATTTCATGGGTTTTTTGTTATTTTAAGTAATTTTTTGGATTTGGATGAATGATTTTACCATATTACCTTGTTTGGATGTTTGACTTGAATGGTTGAATGCCATGGATGTTCTACCTCTTATCTATTATCATAATTGCTATAATTTTGAGATTGCTCTAGAATGGAACTTGATAAATTATAGATTTTATGATTTTAGAGCTAGAGTTTGGAGTAAAATGAATAGGTTTTGGGTTGTTTGGCTCTGAAATGGGAAAGCAACCCGAACCTAGGATGTTAGACTCGTGCTTGGGCTAATTATAGGACTTGCTTCGGAATGGGACATTTTGTGATTAAAATGGCTTGTTTCGGAATGGGACACCTAGGTATAGAAGGTTATCCTGACTTCATCTATATAATTTAATGATTAATTTAATTCAAATTTGGGTATGGGGAGGATGAGTGAACCTGAGCAACATTTTTAATATATAAATTTTCAACTAGTTTAATATTTTGATTACTTGACTTATAGTAGATACCTGCAATTTACAATTGTTTTAATTTTAATTTTCTGCATTTTAAATAGTTGACAACATAACACACAACAAAATTTGGGAATTCTTTAGCATACACTTGATTTTCACTGCTTGCATCTACAATCTCTTGGGTATAATATTCGTGGGTCTTAAATTAAGCACCCTATATTACTTGCCCATTCAGTACACTTATTGAGGTAATGTCACTTAGTCTATCCAGAATCAAGATATGATTGCAAATTTAACTTTGAGAACAATAAATGAAATTTCAAAGTGGAGAACATCAATCATTGAAATTGAAATCAAAGTCATCAATCAGAAAAAAAAAAAGAAAAGAAAAAAGAAATTTTATTAGGATAAATGTTTTAATCATAAATAAAGATAAGTTATATCAATCATTTAAATTGGAAAATTACATCTTATACTTTTTAAGCACTTTTATATTCCAAGACCTAGGAATTTCTGATTAATCTACAGCTCTAACCTTTTAGGTGTTTTTGCTAAAGACCTTGGAAATTTAATAAGGTTTTTCGCAATCGGGCATGAGCTTGCCAACTCCAACATTCCCTTTAAGCCAATTCTACCTTCCTTAAGGCTAAATCCCTAACGTTAAAAGTAAGTAGCAATCTTCACATAAGCATCTTCCTTTTTTATTCAATTAGGTCCAGATCATATCCCCTTTCTTGCTCATTATTCCAATCCGAAAAGAAAGTTAGTCGATAAAAAGGAATTTTGATTTCCACCAGTATTACTATTTTTGATCTATCAACCAAGAAAATGGAGTTTGAAGCATTTTAGCTCTAGGTGAAGTCCATAAGACCATAAAACAATCTGTAGCTCTTCAATCTAATTGTCTTTTGAGTTTCCCAGTCTTTCTATTCTATTAAAAACTTCAACCATGCCACTACTTTATGGATGAGTCATTGAGAAGGATATGAAAGTTGAACTATTAAATGGTTTGTCATTGTCTGTGATAAAGACTCTTAGTAAGCCATACCTACAAATGATCTCTTTTTAAGAAAAGTTTTTATTCTTTCAATGGTGATTGTTGCCAAAAGTTTGACCATAATTTATTTGGAGAAATGATCTATAGCTACAATAAAGAATTTCATTTTTCATTTTTCTTGTGGGAAGAGACCTAAAATATCAATGCCTTATTAAGCAAATGGCCATGATATTTTGATCGGCTGTTGCTCAACTGCTGGTTGCCTTATAATCTTTCCATGAATCTAGCATTATTGGCACTTCTTAACTCTATCTTAGGCATCCTTGAAAATATTTGGCTAGAAATAGCTAGTTTGCAGGACATTTCATGTAATTACTTTACTGGCTTCATAAGCTTCACATATCCCCTCATGGATTTCTCTGATGACGTAATCTCCATCTTCCCTTAATACACATTTGAGCTAGGGATGACTAAATTTTTTTTGTATAATTCATCATCAATTATGGAATAACTGAGCGATTTTATGGTAATCTTTCTTATTTCTGCTTCATCCTCAAGCAATTCACCTTATCAGAAGTATCAGACAATTGGGTCATCCAAGTCTTTTGTTATTGATCAATCTCGATCACTTATGGCTCTTTAAGAGAAGGCTAAAATTGTTCTTCTATTATTATATTTTCTTCTATAACTTGTTGATCTGAGGCTGTCAATTTTGCAAGCTGATCAACCATTATTATTTCTTCCTTTAGTGCTTTCTCTAAGCTCCAGGTTGTTCCTATGAGCCACTTTGACTTTTAATAAGTATTTCTTCATACTTTGCTCCTTTGTTTCAAAATTCCCAAACACTTGGCGTGTTACTAACTGTGAGTCACTCTTAACTTTGAGGCTTTCTAGTCAAATGGACTTGACCAACCTTACTGGTTCATCTCACCATAACTATAAGTCGCTCTTAACTTATAGTGCATGCTTAGTGCCTTACTATCGAGATAATTGAGTGCCTAATGGTAGCCTGACACAATTGGTGTATCGACTATAATGGGCAAGTGGCTCATGTCAAGTAATATGATAGGCCAAAGTGGTGCCAGGTCGGTCAATCTTGTTAATAGATGTGACAACCATGTCTCGCCATGTCCATCAGTTTGATCAGATTGCCAATGAGAAAGACAAAGATGGATTTAAGTCCTTGCTTTATTTTAGGCCTTGACCTAGGAATATCTTAAACCCAGTAAATAATGATGTAAGCATTCTTAATTACCATGAACATGATAATTATTTTCTCTTAATGCTATATTATTTTAAGCTAAAAAATGAAAAAGAAAATTCATAAAAACTTTCAAAAGATGAAAATCAAGAAATATGAGAAATCCACTTCTAGTATGGCTATTAATTGGAAGCAGCAACTAAAGAATGAGAATAAAGAACAGACAGCAATGGAACATGTAGATATGCAAAGCAACATTAGTTTATAGAAAATTGAGAAATTCTAGACCCACTAGAAAATTGATGCTGGGCTATTCAATGATGAAGACTTGAGAGTCTCTCATGTGAGCATGTTCCTATGAAGCAAAAACGTACTACAAGCTAGAGAATCGCATAAGGGGCAAAATCGTAATTTTACATTTAATTAAAGACTAATTTATAGTTTCTTTAAGGAATTTTGGTAGATGTTAAATTTAAAGATTTAAGAATGGGACAATGGTCAAACGGTTAAAATAGGGGCCTAAAATGATCAAAACGTAGGAAAAAAAAAAGGAATAGGGCCCACTTATATAGGAAAAGCCAAGGACTAGGGGTGTTCAAAACCCAACCCTATCCGAACAACCCGCACCGAACAAGGAATTCGGATAGAGTTATTAGGGTTGTTAGAATCGTATAGGGTTAGGGATTTTAGGTTTGTTCGGATTCAGGTCGGGTTAAACGCTCATTAACCCGAACAACCTAAAAACAAAACAATGCGGCATTTTAATAATAAGATAAATTCAGGTCAGGTAATTCCCTTTTAAGTAATTTAAAATAAAAGGAAAAAATAATTTTAAAATTAAAAAATAAATTTGGGTTGTTCGGATTATTCGGACGGGACCCAAAATTATGCAGGTTATTCGGATAGGAGCTCGAACTATTCGTAGCGTAGAATTGGGATATAGAAAAAAAAATTCAAGGTTCGGGTTATTCGGGGTCGGGTCAGGTTCACCCGAACCCACCGATAAACACCCCTACCAAGGACCCACGTGCTATAGTCCTAAAATGTAGAATACTATTAGAGACAACTAAATTCTTGATTCCCTATCAGATTTTGTGGATACTGAGGTAATATATCAAACTTGTATTCAGATTTTGATTTGATGGATTATGAATAAATTATGTTGTTATTATGACATTACATGATAATTACCATGGTGTCTGTGTATGTGCAAGTCTCACTGGCAGTTTGAGGTTATGATTATATTTATAATTAAAATATGAATATTAAATATTGAGCGTGTGATTGCTTGTCAATTCATAATTTCTACGTTGCATGTTTTGCATTAGAATTGCAAGGGCGAATATACGAATCATTGTTTTAAGATAAATGGTTGGTTCTTGTGATGGAGTTAAAATGTTTATGCTATTTATTTGATTTTCGGCTGCACCGAATGCGATTTCTATTTAAATATTTTTTTATTTAAATTTATAATTATAATTAGATAATCATAATTTTTAAAGATAATTATGAAATAATAATTAATATAATTATAATCTTCCGCAAAGATTTATCCATTGTTTTCTAAATAAATATATGTTTAAACTGTTAATTCAAGATTCATTCTTTATCTATTATTATTTTGAATTTATTCTTCAATGATTTTCTACTTTTTTTAAGGGAAGGTGAGCACAGCTCACAACAACAAAAATTTAACGATCATAAGAAATACCTATGACATCATGACTGAGTCATCTCTCTATCCCATGAGGGGCAGACTGTAAGATGTGATATCCTGACGAATAGGTATACGCATGATGAAACAGATAATCTGCTGTGAAATTAGCTTCTCTATGAATATAGGAGAAAAAAATTGAGACAAAATTTTTAGCACACCGACGAATAAGATGGATCAGCGCCCGATAGTTTGAAGTAGTTGAGCAATTGCCACATATCATGTCCACTGCCACCTTATTATCACATTCTACTAGCACTTGAGAGAAGTTACCCTCCTTTTCTCTTCGAAGACCATAAAAGATGCCCTAGATTTCCGCCAAGAGAATGGGACAAGTACCGATCTTAGCAACAAATCCAGAAAGTAAAAACTAAAACCAGAAGCCATGTTTTTTCTTATTGATTCCGTTCCTCATTTCTTGCTTATCGGCTTGGAGCTCATCAGGTGAGTGGCTTTTGGTATGGATTTGTGCTTAGAATGGCAATACATGTCATTATAAAATGAAGATTACGTATAGGAATAAAGATTAAACTTGTCTTGTGGAAATAATAAATAGCTGCTTCTTGTTTGAAGTATGGACTGTGTTCTCCCTCCAGGATTCGAGGATATTCTTCTTTTTAAGGTCAATGAAATTATGGGTCCATGTTATTGTTTGCTATTGAACTTTTTAAATTGATAAAAAAAATATCACTAAATTTTTTTGGGTTATTTTTGCCACTAAAATTTCAAAAAAGGAAAATTCTGTCACTATATTTTTTAAAATAAATAATTTTTACCACTAAACTTATCAAAATATTTATATTTTATCCTTAAAATGTAAAATACGTAGCATTATATGATTATTACCTTAAAAAATAATGACATTTTTTCTCCTTTTCTGAAACTTAATAGCAAAATTAACGTTCAAAAAAGTAGCGGCAAAAAGTGACATTAACCCAAAAATGATTGATAAATCAAGTTTAGCTATATATATATATATAACCTTCAGTTTTTTGCATGGGAGCTCTTTACTTTGCGGCTCAAGTTATTTTTGAAGCAAAGATGTCTCTATAATTGTTAAACTTGGTGTTAAAATATCCTTATAGTTAATGAAAATGAAAATTGGATTACAATAGGGCTATTATTACTTATAAATAAAAAAAAATATTAAATGATGTGAAAATGGATAAAGATTAGGAGTGGTATAGACTGGTTGACTAGTGTAAAATTTAATTTTAAAGTCTTGTCCATTAATATCAATTTTTTTAAAATTAATATGTGAAAATTATCCTTATGGACCTTATATATATATATATATATATATATATATATATATATATATATATATATTAGGATTGGTTAACCATTAACCAAATATTAAATTCAAAATTCAAGTCCATTAAGCATAACTTTTTTAAAAAATTAAAGTTTATATCTGCGTTCAATCAGATTTTTTAACCGCATAAATCAATTTAGACCTTTTTTAACCTCCAATATAATTGTTTTTAGATTTGTTTGTCAAGTAAAGAGATGTATTAAAATTTGGCAAAAGGTGAAACAAATAAGGTGTATTCTTCTTAAAATTAATATAGCTACTAAGTAAAGTTGATAAATGGATTGGGTTGAAGGGATTAGATTGGATTATAAACGAGCCATTATTTATGGGTCGTAAATAGGCCCATATCTAAATGACTTGGAATGATTTGGATCTACCTATAAATTTGCTACATGTTAGCCCAAATGGGTCGCATGGTAACCATAATAGGTGAAACTGTGGGTCAACCCGCTTAACCATTTTTTAAATGAAAATTAACTCTTGAAATAATTATGACATACTTACCGGATAGGTTGAGTTCAGGCCAGGTAGAAATAGGACAAAACTAATTGAAATTTGAAAATTTTTCTTCACAAGCCTCTATAAATAACTATAGGTCTACTTCGGGCTAGGTTGGATTTGAGCCGTGATGGGCTAAGTTCAGACCACACTGACATCAATTGGTTTAGAGCCAGGTCTAACCAAAATTTAAATTTTTTTCTACACAAGCCTGTATAAATAAAATATGAGCCTATTTAAACATAATTTTTAAGAGAAATGATTTGGTACGTCAAATATATCATATATTGGTAAATTTGAACTATTAAATTTAAAAAATATGATCTAATGATTCATATTAATGTACAGCACAATAGACGTGCTGAATTAATTTTTCTTTTCAAACGGAAAAAGCCACTTTTAACTTTCTAAAACCCCAGCTAAACGGACGCTAATTATTTGCTTCGTATGTAGCTAAATACTTATTATTTTTTTTATTTTCCTATGATAGGATACATACTTAATAGTTGACACGTGCAAATGAAAAAAGATAAAATAAATTTATAAATATTTTCAAAGACTATACTATTTGAAAAACTCTTTTGTTTTCCTTTTCTTCCTTATATACTCTAATTTAATGCATGTTGGAGAACATAATAATTATATGGCTGCATTCTAATTTTGTTAAATGGCTTTTTTCTTATTGGGTCTAATTCTGATTCTTAATCTTTTCATAAATTGTTTCAAATGAACATTACTTTTTATTCCATAACTTTATATATATTATTAATTATGTAATATAAGCGAAATATTATTATTGTTAGATTCATAAAAGTGTTATATTATAAACTTTTTATTTGATAAATCACTTATTTTGATTCAAGTAATTAATCAAAATAGACAATTAAAAAACTGTAAGGAGTTGGTGTTAGTCTAACAGTCAACACTTAATTAAAAGTGTGCGACTGTCATTTGTAGTTATAATTAGACACTGTACCTTTTTTCTTAAAAAAAATAAAAATAAAAACTACTTAAAAATATTAAACCACGATTTATTTTCTTAAAATACTTAAATTTTCTTATCGGTATATCCAATAGCATGTACACTTTTCAGTTTATAATAGATAGAATTTGATATTCTATTTTTTTCTTCAAAAATTTGTTTTATACTACTTAGTTGATATATATGCGATGTATAAGGATTTTTAAGTTAATCGAATTATTTATTTTTTACATTTTGATAAAAATAATTATCATGTGCAATCACACACGTAAAAAAATATGTAACAAGTTCGCATACGTTATATTAGTTGGACTTCGATTGGGCTCAATATAATTAACAAAGAAGGCCTAAATTATGGGCTGAATGCCAAAGAGATTCAAATAAAATTGTCGGCCCAGTCTGCTAATCAATCAAGAGTCCAACTCGATGTGAAATACACATTTCTATGTTTAATATATGATAAAATTTATGGGTATGCATTTTTTTTTTCACCTCATGAAAAGTAAAACTTGATGACTACTTCCTTTCAGTTCAGTATAAAAAGTATCCCAGGTAATAATCTTAACTCATTATTTTCTACTTATATGCTTAAAGGCATCCATACTAATTTGATTGTCAGAGTGTTCTAAACAAAAACTTTCCCGAAGCTCATCTAGGAATAGGTTGGTGAAACCGGACTGTTATCAAAACTTATACCAATAATCAAAGTAGGGAAAAAGGTGAAACAGAGTGTGGAAAAGAGAATTTAGCTGGTACTTAAATCGCTTTCTTGGTTCTGAATCAGGCTTGGATTACTAAACTTAGTAAGAGAAGTATCCACATAGCACTTCTCGGTCTCAACGCCCCAATAGTGATGAATATGAATGTAATGCAGTGCACTTATTGGGCCTGGACATTATTTAGTTTCTAATAGAAAATGCTCAGCATAACTATTTGTTGCTTTTGGTGACAACTTCTTAATAATAAGAAGAAACTCATAACTGCTGATAATACATGAAATAATAGTCTTCTCTAGACAAGAATAATGTAACAATCCTTTTGAAAAAGATTTCTAGTAAGGGAATGACTCCCATAAAGGATTATTGTCTTGTAGATTCAAGACTATTGTTCGCACTTCGTTTGGAATTGAGAAGTCCATCGAGCATAGAGATGTTCATGGGCGGGGTTCTTGGCGGAATTACATTGTTTTTGAAACATTTTCGCATTAAAATTCGGCTCATTATCAGATCTAGTGGGGCATATTGAAGTAGCTAAATGACATTAAGTTTTGGCACATGGAACTTTATTAGGTGGACTATTAACTGATTAACACAAGTATTAAGTATAATAATGGAGTACTGTATTAAAATAGTTTAGTACAGAGATGAGAAATGAATGCATAAGATAAAGGTAAGAAAGATGAAAAAGACGATACAAGGAGCATATAGAGTTAAAAAAAACCCAAAGTTGAAAAATGAAAAGAAAACAAGAAGGGTCCACAAAGATTAAGAAATAGAATGGAAAATGGGAGTAGAAATGTACATAACATAACATAGCATAGCAAAACACAAACAACAAGAGCACCCCGCTTTAAATGCGGGGCAGACAACACTCTCAGCGACTTTCGTGAAGGACAATGTCAGCCAGCCATTCCATCTCTCTACTTTCGGACCCTTAACAAGCGGATGATGTGAAAGCTCACTCCCCAAACACAAACCCACAATTCTCTCTCTCTCTATCTTTCTTTCTTTTAATAACCCAACTTTTCTCACTATTTTTTGACTGCCTAGGATAAGTAAAAACTCAAAACCCTATTTTATTTTTCTTTTTTTTTTTTTTTACAGTAAGACATGCATGAGATGCCCAATTGCACATGCACATTATCATATACTCATCATACCTTATGATAGCTTCTTTTGTCTCACTTTTGGTTTTTCTTGTCAGCAAAAGAAGATGGGAAAAGTGAGAAAAAAGAGAAAGTTTTCAGATTTGAGAGTTTTTTTTCCCTTGAAAGAAAGTAAGAAAAATAAAAAAAATAAAGGCATTCTTTCTTTCCCATTTAACTTTTATTTTTTCTCTCTCTAGAAAAAGTACTTTTTATTTTATTTTTAATTACTTATTTAATCAATCATAAGTAATCGATTACAAAATCATTTCATCACCTCTCACATCAGATCATCTTTTCTGTTCTGCCAGAAAAGTTCTGTATCGTTCTGCCCCCTATGCATTTATTACCCTCTTTTCGAGGAATGGGCCATCTATGGTTACCACACCCACCCCTAACCCTAATTCTAACCCTTCTCTCTCTAAAAATTTCATATTCATATGTCAACTTCAAAGCGTACAACTTTGTTCTGAGTGTCAAAGTGTAATAATAATATGACTATCTTTACCCCTATTATTTTGAATTGACCATTATTAATACTATTATTATTTTTATTATTTGCATGAAACCCAAACCCAATTCTTACTTTCTTCCTTTATAAATGATGCTTGCTTTACTTGGGCGCGCGTTTGATTTGAAGTAGAAAGAAGATAAAATCTGCATTGTGTACGCATATTCCTCGCCGTATGATCATCTTGTTCTTTAGTAAAATATGCTCATCATACAACAATCATCAAACACCACATGTCTCATTTTAACTATCCTTTTATTTATAAAAGATAAATTATTTCATTTATCCTAAAAAAGGGTTTTAAAGAAAGAGATTTCTTTGATTCAATAATGTTTAACTTTCATGGACATCTCAACTAACACAAAGATTTCATACTTTACGAAAGAGGTTAATGCTCTTTTTTTCTTTAAAAAAAAAAATTAATTTAGAGAGGACATACGCAACAAATTAGAAAGATAAGATAAGAATTGCACACTTTACAGGCTTGGATTCTAACTAAAAATTCTAATTAATAACTGTTAAAGAAAAAGAAATATGTCGGGATTAAAGGGGTTCTTTCTCCCTAATCAAAAGTTTTGTCTAAATCAATTATGGGAATTTTATAAATCAAACGAATAAAAAATTGCTATATAAAATGAGTTAATTAAAAAGAATTTGAATAATAATTAATATACATAGATGACATTTTATCATCGATTTGATTTATGAAAATTCATAGACCGAACTTATACAAGAAATTTCCAAAATTTTGAATTCAAGCATTGAAATTGAGTATTTTTTAAATATTTGAAAGTGAATATTTTTATTAAGTTTGAATCTAAATTCGTTAAATGGTTATACGGAAAAAAAAAATACATATATATAGGTAAAGTAGGATGGGAAGTGAAGCATACGCGAGAGAGTGGGAGAAGGGAGATTTAGAGGAAAGCATATATGGAAGAAAAAATTGTTGTTGGTAGTTGGGTTTTGTATGCAGTGTCGGTATAAGAGATGGCTTCACAGTACATTCTTTGGAATGGTGGTCTTTCACCTTCAACATATTCGCTTGTCAAAGGATATGAAATATTCTGGAGCCCAGTTTTTTCAGTTTTTTTTTTTTAGAAAAAAGAAAAAAAATAAAAATAGTGCCAACCTTCACAAAAGAGAAAAGTCTTCTGCTTTGACATCCCTCTCTCTCTCTCTAATAAATGACTTAACTATTGCCCTACATCCTACTACCCTTATCGTATTGGATTTGTTCATTGAATTCTTTGCTGAGGGCGAGTAGGGTAGACTTGTGGAAACAAAAATTAAAAGAAAATAAAGGTTTTTCTTTAGACTTGTTTTAATTAATTCTGTGTTTCACGTTCTTGAATGCTACAATTAAGTAAAATTGAAAACCGAATTAACTAGTGTAAGTATTTTAAGTCTCAATAAATTTAATTTTAATATAGTGTCAAATTTCAAGTTAGAATTTTCATTTTTTTATTTTTCCAATAAAAAACACTAAATTAATACATTTATATATTTATCATATTTTTTATTTTAATTAGTGAAAGA
The DNA here is from genome assembly GCA_037975025.1 of Excoecaria agallocha. Classification (NCBI taxonomy): domain Eukaryota; kingdom Viridiplantae; phylum Streptophyta; class Magnoliopsida; order Malpighiales; family Euphorbiaceae; genus Excoecaria; species Excoecaria agallocha. The sequence goes on from CM075816.1 coordinate 28,259,949, forward strand.
TAATTTAATTAATCATAAGTATATTTTAGATAATTAAGACCGTAAGATGTGTTAATCGTTATATTAATTTATCTGAAAAAATCTAAGCAACATCTGAAATGGGTCTCAGGGAATTAAACACCACAAGAAAAATCCTAATTCACGACAGACAATTACCGACGGACCTTTCCGTCGCTATTTGTAAAAAAGAAATCCGTCGTAAATAATGGAAGGAAATTTTTCAGCAAACTTTACCGACGTAAATTAGCGACGGATTTTTAACTTGGTTCCATTTTCGCTGCTAAAATAGGCTACGGAATTTACCGACGGAATATTGTTTCGTCGGTAAATTACCTTCGGAAAATATTTCCGTCGGTATTTTGCCTATGGAAATATGATTCCTTTATCAAAATTTCTATTCAATTTTAAACATGATTCCGTCGGTATTTTTCCTACGGAAATATATTCCGTCGGTAATTTCCCTACGGAATCATATTTCCGTCGGTAATTTTCCTAAAAATCAATTGTTGTTATAAATTTTAATTGTTATATTTATTTATTTTCTTTTAACAACTTTATTTTTTTTAAATAATAACATAAATTTTGATTATTTCATAATATGATTAAGTTAATAATGATTTATAAATAGTACTATGTGTAAAATTTGATTATTTCATTACATGTAATTTATTTAAATTTAAAAGGTATCTTTTATATCTACATGTTATTTATTGTTATGCCAAACTCTCTGTTGCTAATTTTTAAAGTTTAATAGATATGAAAGAATATTAGCCACCAAAGAAGGAATTTACTTTTTGCAAGCTTATTGTTTAATAGATTAAAGGGAAAAAATAGCAAAATGGTAGGAAATAAGAACCTACAAACAATTATAAGCTTTTATTTTTGTCGGTAACTATATTTTCTTACGGAACTGTATTTTTGTCGGTCATTAACTATGAAAATTAAATTACGTAGGGATAATTTATTGTATTTTCTTTATTATTGGCTTTTTAATTTCTGCGGTGTTGCTTCATTTATATATGTGATTGTTTCTTTTAGTTATTTATTTTTTAATTCACCATTTTATCCAAATCTTATGTCATTAAATAAGTTCCATTTAAGATTCACTAGATTTGTGGTAATCACTAAGGCATGCTAAATTATTTTTTTCTTTTTTTTTTGTGTTTTGAAAATAAAGAAAATACATTAAGGAACGTACATGTTACAGCATATTGAAAGAACTTTTGAGGCGGGAGGAGCAAAATTGTACAAATTTTAGGATGGTTTATCTTAAAAAAATATTTATATGACTATAATAATAGCAACGATGGTAATAATAAAAAGTTAAGAAGGAAATTAAGGCAAAAGAGACAGGCTTGCACTAAGGCTGTAGAAACTAGAATACATAAGTATCCTATATTCAATACCAGAAAATTAATGTGGCTTGGATATTAATTTAAAATGTAAGAATTAGGATGATAATTACTATTTAATTAGAGTTATATTAACATGAAATGTGATGAAGATTTATTTCCAAGATTAGATTGACCTACATGTTTGAAAAAAATGTATTCTTTTGATGATTAATGTGGATTATCTGAAAATTCGTCCATAATGTTCTTCTTAAAGCAAATTCAAAGTGAAAATTTTACTATTCAATGATTTATTCTATATTTTTTCAACCTATTCAATGATTTCACTAGAAAATATTTGAAACTATATTATTATAGAGAAAACTGTGAGTTAAAATGTGTGGTTTAGTCTTTAATGAAACATTTTAACGATAAAAATAAAATTATTTTTTGTACATATAAAAAAATTGTAGTGTTTGGAAAGGAATGATACAAAAAAAACTAAATGTTTTATTAAATGGATTCTCATGTATAAAATGCATGAAAAAAAGTGTTATATATATAGAGAGAGAGAGGACTGTACAGTAGCTTATATTCAGATTCTAAACTCTCCATGTGGCCAGTAAATAAAAACAAATCCATTAAAAGCGTGCATTACCTAAAAAAAGAAGCAATGAAAAAAAAAAGGAGAGAGCGTCGGGGGGAACAGGGAAGCGAGTCGCCGGAGAGGACAATAGGCTTTTCAATATTTTTGAGGTAGTTCTAGTGGATTTGTGTGTATAGGTTGTATATAATTAGAAAGTAATATTTAAAAATAAAAAATAAAAAAAATTGGCAAACATAGGAGACATATAGCCCAACTGGGTCATTTAGACTATCTGTGACCTCCTATTTTATGCCCAAGATCCAAGAATTAGTTTTTTTTATTTATTTTAACTAGAATTTGTTTTATTTAGGGTTTTTAGGAATAATTTTATTTAGTTGATACCTAAATTTCTTTGATATCAGGAATAGAAGCTATTAACATTGAGATTTTAAATCTCTGTATGTCCTTTTAAAGAAAAATCTTTGTATTACATATACTCAACTATTGACCCATATGGAAAATGTATTAATTAATTTGAACTATATAAAACCGGTCTAATTAATATAAACTTAGCTTGCTAATTAATTTTGTAGTATTATTAATTTGTTTTCGTCTCCAAATCTAGCAAAGAATAACCGAAGTTCGACATTTAAAAGTACGAATTTGACCTATTGATGCTTCTTTATGGTCAAAGATGAAATAATAATAATAATAATTATATTACATGCCCAAACAATATTGTTTCCCAATTATAACCTTAGTAATTTATGATAGTACTGTTTCTTTTTTTAAGAGTTTCTGTTTTTGTAATAATTTCCTATGTATCACTAAAACAAAAGGTTCACCATTTAATCTTCTTAAAGCCTTTTTTTTTTAGAATTTTTCTATATAAAATAAATCATATAAGAAAACAAAGTAGAAATATTAACCCCTTTTACTTTTTAAACCATTCTATTTGGATTAATATATACATACACCACCATTTAAATTTTACTTTGTAATTTATTTGAGTATTTAAACTTTAACAATCATCTATTAAATCACTCTCATCAATTTTATATTTAATAAACACAAATTCAATATGCTTTAAAAATTATAGTACATAACATTTAACTGAATTAATGTGGCACAATATTATAATAGAATAAAAAATAAACTCATTACAATAAAAAAAAAATCCATTCCGTTTCATTTCTCTTCAGTCTCACTATAAATGTGGAACACGTGCTTTCATTACAGCAGTTCAAATGTCACTTTCTGTATATGTATTAATTCATTCTATTTTACATTCCAAATACTGGTTTTAGCTAAAGTATTTTTCAGTTTATGAAATTTTTCACTTTCGACAGTTAAATCATATCTTAGCTAAATGCTATTCAGCTAGAAGTAAATTTAAATTACAGTTAGGTTAAAAAATTTTAACTAGGAAGTATTTGACTTTGAGGATTCACATGTGATTCCATTCTACCTGCACTTTTAAAAATAATGAAGGGAAATTAGAATTATGAATACATGACATGGAAACTCGAGCTTTGGCTGAATAATATCGACAAAAAAGAGATTAAAAAAAATAGTACTGTATATTTACAGACAATATGGGGAATTGATGCATGCATTATTATTAATTTAGGTACAAGCATCTAGTAAGTATTAAAGGAAATATATTTAAGAAAAAGCACGTGAAAACAAAAATAAAATAAAATAAACATATATTAGTGTCACGGGTTATGCAGATATCCCTCTGATTTCTCAGATATATGCTTTCCAAATCTGTCTAAAACGAGACACTTCAAATCTCCAAAGTCCTCTATTGTCTATTAGGATGTGGCAACACAACTAGCTATAATCCAAACAGATAATAATAATAATAATAATAATAATAATAATAATAATAATAATAATAATAATAATAATAATAATAATAATAATAATAATAATAATAATAATAATTTTATCAGTTAATAATTAGGTAGGTCTGCAATTTTTTTTTTCCTCTTTACGAAAGTAGCAGGGAATTAAAACTGCCACATGTTCTCCATTCTCAATCATATATGCATGGGCTGTTCTGAATTTGTGCAAACCTTAATACATAGAAGTAGGGTCTGAATTGAATTTACACTGGAAAATTTTAGGAATTTTATGCCTTTATTTGTTGTTGTTGGTTTTTTTTTTTAATTTAATTTGTTTTTGGTCAACGAAATTTGAGAACTGGTATGTAAATATTCTAGAATTTTAAAATCTGTCCTATTGCAAAGATAAAATGCCAGTCCTTAATTACATTTTTGCGGGTCAGATAATAGGTCAGTATCTAGCTTTATCTATTCGGTGTTCTTTTCTTAGTTTAACGTTGACTCGTCACTAAATTTAGGTGATTGGAGACAATCTCTCTCTTATTCATGATAGGATTGCACTTTAGTATCATACATCTTTTTCTTATGCATGACGATGCTTGTGATTTTAGTAACAGAATGTCGTCTGTGTTTCAAGTTTAGTTTATCTATGCATGCAGGAATTCGTATAATTCGCACGTATTTCGTAAAGGAAATAAAATAACTAAGAGCATGATTGTATTAACTAACAACGAGTTGTCCTTTTTATGGACAAAACTAAGCCAAATCAACATTTCTGTTCCAGCTAATGCTTGGCATGAAGAACTTAAACACGATTCCTAACATGCTTTTGAACTAAATAGCACAAAAATAGAATCGAATGCGGAAATAAATTAAGCTAACCTCCAACCATTGTTGAGCTTGTTGAAACTAGAATTCTTCTTCAACCTCTTAGAACTCAAAGCAACAAAATACTAACCAATTCACTCACAATTTGATGGTGTATTTTTCTATATGTGAATGCTTGGTTTAGACCCCTTTTATATCCATTGTGAGCCTCATGTAATAGCTTTCCATCAAGGCTGTTACTACAATGGTGGAATGTTGCCATAGGTGGTGAAAGTGGAGGTCATGGATGGTGGAGGAAAAACTGCAAAAACGTTGGCAAATTGGAAGAGAAAAAACTGCAAAAACTGAATTAAAAAACTCCCTACAATAATGGGATCAACAACAACTAACATTCTCCCACTTGATCCCATCAAGTATTATCCAACCAAATCCATGAAAACTTTATGCTTACAGTAAAGAAACAAAATGCATGAATCATGGTGATATGTCCTCTATGAACGAGTAGTATCTTCCATGTATTACAATACAGTCTATCCCCTTAATGTCAGCCTATATGTGACAACATAATTTAATGAATAAACTTTATGTTTATTCTAGGTCCGAAATAAATATTACTCTCAGAAATCAATAAATGTGTACACCAAATTTGAGAATAATATTAGAAATAAATAAGAGTTTCATAAAACAAAATCGTTCATATAACGAAAAATCACATGATGGGACCAAGTCCCATCCTAGCTACATGATCCTTATAACTCATCGGTGGCATGCCTTTAGTTAAAGGATCGACAATCATCAATTCAGTGCTAATGTGTTCTATGACCACTTTGTTCTCCTTAACACATTCTCTTATGGCTAAATACTTAATGTCAATATGTTTACTTCGACTATCACTTTTATTGTTTTTAGCCATAAAAACTGCAGCTAAATTGTCACAAAACATCCTTAAAGGTCTAGAAATTGAATCCACAATTCTAAGCCCAGATATGAAACTCTTCAACCATACACCATGCGATGTAGCCTCAAAACAAGAAACGAACTCAGCCTCCACAGTGGAAGTAGCAGTCAAAGTCTGCTTTGCACTTCTCCAAGACACGGCTCCGCTAGCGAACATGAAAACATAGCCAGATGTTGATTTTTGAGAATCAACACAGCCAGCGAAGTCCGAATCCGAATAACCAACTATCCCCTAATTGTCAGTCCGTCTATACATAAGCATGTAACCTTTTTTACCTTGAAGGTACCTCATCACCCTCTCTACAGCTCTCCAGTGGTCCATTTCTAGATTACTCTGATATCTTCCCAACATTCCCATAGCAAAGGCAATGTCAGGTCTAGTGCAAACCTGAGCATACATCAAGCTTCCGATAGCAGAAGCATATGGAATGTTTTTCATTTATTCCCTTTCTAGATCGTTCCTCGGGCATTGGTTCAAATTGAACCTGTCATTCTTTACAATAGGTGCTACACTTGGTGAACAATATTTCATCCTAAATCTTTCTAAGATTTTATTGATATAGGTTTCTTGAGATAGTCCTAAAATACCTTAAGGTCTATCTCTATGGATCTTGATGCCAATGACATAAGATGTCTCACCCATATCTTTCATGTCAAAACTATTAGAGAGAAATTATTTCACCTTATGTAGCAACCCCTTATCATTGGTTGCAAGTAAAATATCATCCACATATAGGAAAAGGAAACAAATTTTGCTCCCACTAACCTTATGGTATATACATTGATCCATGACGTTCTCTTTAAAACCAAATGAAGAGATGAAATCATGGAATTTTAAATACCATTGGCGAGATGCTTGTTTCAATCCATATATAAATTTCTTAAGCTTGCACACCAAATGCTCACCATCACTAGAGGAGAATCCTTCTGGTTGTTTCATATAAACCTCCTCCTCTAGATCCCCATTGAGGAATGCTGTTTTCACATCCATTTGATGCAATTCCATGTCAAAATGGACAACCAACGCCAAAATAATGTGGAGAGAATCTTTCTTAGATACAGGAGAAAAGGTCTCCGTGTAATCAATTCCCTCCTTTTGAGTGAATCCTTTGGCAACGAGTCTAGCTTTATATCTCTCAATGTTGCCCAATGAGTTCTTCTTTTTTTAAAGACCCATTTACAACCAATGGCCTTTGCAACATTGGGCAACTCAACCAAATCCCAAACTTTGTTAGATGCCATAGAATTCATCTCCTCCTTCATAGCAATATACCACAATTTAGATTCATTGCAACTCATGGCTTGTGAAAATGTTTCAGGATCATTCTCAGCTCCAACGTTATAGTCAGCTTCTTGCAGATACACTATGTAATCACCAGGAATTGCTGATCTCTTCATTCTGGTAGATCTTCTTAATGTTGTGTCAACATTCTCCTGAGAAGCATGTTGTTCAACTGGTTGCTCAACAGTTTCTAGTAATTGTTGAACATTTGGATCTACTAGATCAATGTCAGCAGGTTGTGGAGCTTCAATGATTGGTTGTTCAATAGCCGGTTGAACTAAAGGGGCGTTGTGAATAACAACCAATCTAACACTTGAGGTGGAAGGTTGAGTATTTGAATGATCTTTCTCAAAAACAAAGTTTCGAGATTGATCGCTCCCACTGATCAAGTCATTCTCAAGAAACTTAGCATTTCTTGATTCCATAATCCTAGTCGTATGAGATAGATAATAAAACATGTACCCTTTAGACCTTTTGGCATATCCAATGAAATACCCACTAATAGTCCTTGGGTCCAACTTCTTTTCTTGTGGATTATACACTCTTACTTCAGACGGGCATCCCCAAACGTGCACATGTCGTAAACTCGATTTCCAACCTTTGAATAACTCAAAAGGCATCTTTGGGACAACCTTGGTTGGAACTCGATTTAATATATACGCTGACGTCTTGAGAGCTTCGATCCACAAGAACTCAGGAAGTTTGGTTTTACTACACATGCTCCTGACCATGTCCATCAAAGTTTGATTTCTTCTTTCTGCTATACCATTCTGGTCTAAAGAACCAGGCATGGTGTATTGGGCCACTATCCCATGCTCTTGAAAAGACCTCACAAATGGACCAGGTGCTTGTCCATCTTCAGTGTATTTACCATAGAATTCCCCACCTCTATTTGATCTCACAATCTTAATTTGCTTACCGCATTATCTCTCTACTTCGATTTTAAACACTTTAAATGCATCTAATGCTTCGTGTTTATTCTGAAGTAAGTAGAGATACATGAAACGTGAGTAATCATCTATGAAAGAGATGAAGTATTTCTAACCATATGAGTTCATATCCGGACTACAAATATCTATATATATGATTTCCAATATTTCTGAACTCTTCGTGGCACCTTTCTTCGTCTTGTTTGTCTGCTTTCCCTTTATGCAGTCCAAATAAGTGTCATAATCAGTAAAATCCAAAGCACTAAGTACTCCATCATTTACTAATCTCTTAATTCTCTGTATGGAGATATGTCCCAATCTCCGAAGCCATAACATAGAGAAATCCTCATTCATAACACATCGTTTCCTACCAGCATTATCTTGAACATGCATTGCATTATGAAAGGAATTGTCTTGTAAATTAATTCAAAAAAGACCATCAGACAAAATGCCATTCCCAACAAGATCAGATTTATAAAATAAATTGAAGTTTAAATCTGAAAAATTACAGGAATAACCCAACGACAATAATCTAGAAATTGAAATCAAATTCCTAGAGAAATTAGGAACATAAAAGGTCTTCTCCAAATTTAAAACAAAGCCACTATTAAGAACTAATCTGCATGTCCCAATAGCTTCCACATGCGAAAGCATCTTGTTTCCTGAATAGATGCACTGCTCACTTCGTACTGGCTTTCTGTGGTTTTAAAAACCCTGCAAGGAATTTGAAATATGGATTGTAGATCCAGAATCAATCCATCAAGTGTTATGACTCACATCTACCATTTTAGATTCATAATAGACATAAGAGATTGAAATACCTTTCTTCTCGAGCCAGGCCTTAAATTTTTGGCAATCCTTCTTTACATGCCCCTTCTTTTTACAGAATAAGCACTTGGATTCCTTCTTTATATCAGTTTGGGGGGTATCTTACCCTTACCCTTTTGATTTCCTTATCTTTGGCCTTTATTCTTCCCTCGTGTTGCCAGATGAGCGCTCTCTCCTGTTTCCATAAGCAGCCTTCCCTCCTCTTGAGCACATATGGTCATCAGTTCATTAATTGACCACTTATGGTTATGTGTGTTATAAGAGATTTTGAAAGGGGCGTACTACTGTGGGAGAGTGTTCAGAATGTAGTACACAAGGAAAGACTCAGATATGTCAACCTCAAGGTTCTTAAGCTGAGCCGCTATATCCCTCATCCTCATGATGTGCTCACGCACACCTCGAACACTGGTGAGCTTTAGAGATGAGAACTTCATAATCAAGGTCATGCCATGTGCCTTTTCAGAAGTCTCAAACTGCGCATCAATGGCATTCAATAATGCCCTAACATTGCTATGCTGACTGACTGAATTACGGATACTAGCAGGAATTTTACTCCTTATGAACATCACACTAAGGCAGTTAGACCACTCCTATTGTTCATAAAGAGCAATTTCAGCTGTAGTGCTAGTGTCCATAGGAGCCGATGGTTCATCTTTCCTTATAGCATAGTCAATGTCCATGCACCCTAACTGAAGAAGGATTGATTCCTTCTAGACTTTATAGTTCTCACCATTTAGCTCGGGAACATCAATTTTATAATCAGAAAAATTCATAGGTTGAGAAACTGCATAATGACAAATACATGCTTATGTCACAAATTTGAGGAAAATTAATTATATATCATGCTTTAACAATGTAAATCATGCCATAAAAATATGAATCAAATAACATGTAAAAACTGCCTGTGGGCGAAGTTTCTAATTTAAATACATTCATAATCACTTTATGATGAAACTATCATATTGTATTCTTTTTTCTTAATCCCTGTGGGTAAATTAAGAAAAACAATTTGCTATTTCATCCTAATTAATCATATTAATATAATAAAAATTCCTGTGGGATAAATTTTATTATGTTAATGTGATTAATTACAATGTTGGTAAATTAAATATCACTCTCAAGGATAGTTCCCAGGAAAGGCTAGAGGGATCACAAATCGGTCCCACTTAAAATACAGTCTCCTTAGATAGAACTTTTTCGATAGCAATATTTAAATATCCAAACCTTGTGAATCACAATTTGTTTCACATTTAAAGTCCTTTCCTTTATGTGATCCTAAAACTCTTAATATATATTTTAATCAATTATCAATGCTGTGGCTAATCTCTAATCAATTAAAATATATATGGATCACTAGATTTTTTTATATGCATAATATCACCAAAAATTGCATGCATCAAATATAATATATACACAATTTTATTAATAATGCACAAACATTTTTATTTTTATGCGTAAACTTACCAAATACATGCACACAAAGAAGTGAAACCCAATTCTCCATTTCTAAAGCAATATTGAGTATTTCCCAAAGCATTATACTTTTGAAGTTGTAGCAAACATAATTAATGGGATGAACTTCTAAAAGAGTTATGCTTCCTGCTGTTTTTCTTTCTTTTAAACAAAATAATATAAATGAAAAGGTACAAGAACCAGACCATATAGTTATTAATAACTGTCAATTCGGTGGGCGCTTATTTAAACCATATGATAAAAAAATATGGGCCTTAAATTATATAGTAATTGATGGATAGCGGTTCGATACATATATATCCATATATAGCAACTAAATACAATACATATGCACACACCAAATACATGCCAAATAATATATATTATTTGATAGGTAAATGCCAAATAATTGCAAAAAAAGACATACTTTTTTGCTTTTTAAAATTTATATTTATTTCCACAAACTTTCATGGATTCACACCAACAAGTCTTTGCTGTAATGCTGCTGAATTAAATTGCTTTAAATAGAGAAGGAAAGGCCCTCTTGCTGCAATGAATTCACTAAATGGAGCATCAATATTCAATGTATTGGTGATGAGAGTACCATTACTCTTTGCCATTCTAGCAGCAAATGTCCCGAACCCACTACCAATATCCAAGCTTATTTTAATTCCACCACTTGCTAAAGCTAACACATCATCAATAGCAAAATCATTCTTACTTTTAGCCTTAACATACTTATAATTCTTATTGGGATTAGACAAATCAAAGCAACCAATACAATCTCTACTTAATTTCTTTTAATTCAAGCATTCGACATTCTTGCACCCAAGGCCATTCCAAGTTAATATCTTATCACTAACAGGTTTCCATAAATTAAAACAGAAAATGTACTTGCATAGGGCCAAAATAGACAACAGCGTGAGTACCAAAAACTCAACAAAATAGACACCCAAATTCCTCAAAAACTCAAAGAAAGCAAACCACCATTTTTCATGAAAACCAAATCGTAAAATCAACAAGGCAGAGGCATGTTATCGCTCTGATACCAAATGAAGAACTTAAACATGATTCCTAACATGCTTTTGAACTAAATAACACAAAAATAGAATCGAATGCAAAAATAAATCAAGCTAACCTCCAGCCATTGTTGAGCTTGTTGAAACTAGAATTCTTCTTCAACCTCTTAGAACTCAAAGCAACAAAATACTAACCAATTCACTCACAATTTGATGGTGTATTTTTCTATATGTGAATGCTTGGTTTAAACCCCTTTTTATATCCATTGTGAGCCTCATGTAACAGCCTTCCATTAAGGCTATTACTACAATGGTGGAATGTTGCCATAGGTGGTGAAAGTGGAGGTCATGGATAGTGGAGGAAAAACTGCAAAAACTTGGGCAAATTGGAAGAGAAAAAACTTCAAAAACTGAATTAAAAAACTCCCTACAATAATGGGATCAACAATAGCTAACATGGCAGCCTATTCGGTTGACCAAAAATGGTTTCCCTTTGGGTCACTTGTTCTTCATGGATGACTTGTTATTTGCGGTAGTCACCTTCGTGGGAGATTTACCATTACAAATTCTATTTTGGCTGCCATTCCTTCTTATGCTATGTAGGTGGTTCCTCTACTTTTTCACATTTGTGATCAGGTTGAAGGTTTAATTAGGCAATTCATTTGAGGCTCTAAACCTGATGCAAAAAAACACATCTCCAGGAACTTGAATCCTTTATCTGATTTCTTTATTTCAAGTATCAAGTTTGATTTTGTTTTAGTGTTAAGTCGCCAAAATTGTTTTTAACTAATTTATGCTTAATATCTTGCATTCTTTTTAGCTAATTTTAGGAACTTTTTACTTTTTTTTTCAATTTTGTTTATTGTAGAATCAAATTTTTAGGAAGTTATGTTTTTAAGACTAATTAGAGCTAATGTGGAAAAGTATGGGATTTATGGAGCAATTTTGGTGCAAAGAACTGATGAAAGACAAAGCTGTTTGTTAGCCTTGCCTAAAACGAAATGAATGTCGATAGTGTAGAATATTTCATAAAAACTGACTTGTGCGCAAGTTACTCTAACCTCCACCTCTGCTCCAACTTATATTTAGGGATGTTTAGGTTTTATTTTAGGAGAAAAGAGGCAGTATTTTTAGGACATTTAGATTTCATTAGATATTTTATCTTAATTTTCAAGTTTGGATAGGATTCTATGACTTTTCCTATTTTGGAGGAATTTTAGGAGGTTAGAAAGGACATATTAAATCTATCCTCTTCTTCCTTTCTATGTTTTTAGGGACTCTAGTTTGTTAACAAGGTTTTAGTCTATCTTTAATTTTCATCTTGTGAATTTTTTCCATGGCCATGCGTGGCTAAACTCCTTGTTTCAGTTGAAGATTAATTTAAAGCTAGGATTTTTCATACTGTGAGATTATTCCACTTTAATTTCTATTTTAATTTCTTGCAATATTGGTGTATTGTGATTTAGAAAAACTATATCTCAATTATTATTTGTTAGGTGTGCAAAAAGAGCTCGTTGTGCATTTAATTAAATAATATATAGCTAATTAAATTTGCTAAATCCATAATTATTTAGTGAAATTAATAAGAAGTAGCAATTAGTATAGCTTCACTCAAAATGGTTGTTATATTAAGTAAATGCATAATTTGATCTAAATTAATCTCGCTTGTAGGTTGATTGGCTTAGGTCGGGTCCTTCTAAATCATAATGCTATCAATATATTAAATTCTTTTGCTCGTTTAAGGGTGTTTATTGGCTAGGAATTAATTATAGTCTTACTTAATTAATCCATTAATACGAAAGATTGTTTGAGAGTGCGAAGCCGACAACTATAATCGATCTATTATATGATTTTAAAATTATTTCTTCATCTATAATCAGTAAATTAAATCCTATATTGTGAATGTCTTTAACTGAAATTTACCATCCACTGAATTTATTTTAATTAATTTTTTGCATTTTTATTTAGTTGATTTAGTTCATTATTTTTAGTTCTTAGTCTATAAAAAAATCCCCTTTTATTTTTATTTGTTAAAATTCTGGTTGTTTGGAATTAAATTAGTGTTAGTTTTTGTGGATTTGACTATTTCTTGCCTTATTTATAATTTGTTTGATTAGAAAAAGATAGTATTTATTTTTGGTGACTTCGACACCTATCATTTAGTTGTTGGTATGGTTAATAAACAATGGGATTAGGATTAGTGGCATTTACCAACAGCATTGATATAGGCATGGTTAATGATAATGATCTAAGTTTGCCTAATAGGCTTAAGGAGGCTTGAGAATTTTGTAAAGAGATTCATAAAAGATGGGATTGCAATGGAAAAGAATTCTTTTGAAAGAGTTGGACATGCCAAACATGTCTTACAAGCATTCAAAGATGAAGGGCAAGCATTAGGAAGGTCAATGATCAAATTTGAAGAAGGAAAATTTGTTAGCACAGTTATGTAGAGTCAATTACACACATATGTGGAGCACATGGCCATACAATAGTTATGGAACATGCCCGTGTGGTTCTCTAATTCTTCAGTGATTATGAATATGTAGAATAATATGCCCTACGAGGTTGAGGTATGCACATTCATTGAGTCTTTTGTTTTTCAAGCCATTTTTTTTCAAAAATTTGAAGTTGCATGTGAAAGGAAGTTTGTTTAACACGACTATGTGGCCTTATCCAACACAATCATGCCTAAAGTTATATTTTGTCTTTATTAATTCTTCTTGGTTGAGTTAAATTAAATTGGTTAGTTTAGGCTAAACTTTTACCAGCCTATATAAGGCTTATTTTCTTAGCCATAAACAATTATCTTATTTATTCCTTTGATTATTGATTGCTTTACAATTTCTTATGAGGGTATTTATTTTAGGAAGAAATAAAAGGGATGGTAGGCCACAAGATAGGGTGGATAGTCACATCAACTCCATCAAGATGATAATGCCATTTTTAAAGGAAAGGATGGTGCTAAGACTTTCCTTGAGTGGGAAAGGAAAGTAAACTTGGTATTTGAGTGCAACAATTATAATGAGGATAAGAAAGTAAATTGGAAGAAGTTGAGTTTACTGATTATGCTTAGTCTGCTGGGATTATATGTTGATAAATAAGAGAAGGAATGGAGAAAGACCAATTCAAACTTGGATTGAAATGACAACACTCATGAGGAGAAGATTTATTTCATCGTACTATTATAGGGATTTACACCAACGATTTCATAGGCTTGCACAAAGGTCAATGTTAGTTGAGAATTACCATAAGGAGATGGAAACAACCATAATTAGAGCTAATATTGTTGAGGAGTCATTAGTGGCAATGGCAATTTTTATAGGGAATGAATAGATAAATCACCAACATAGTGGAACTTCATCAATACATTAAAGTGGAGAAGATTATTGGCTTAGTTATGAAGGTAGAAAGATAGCTCAAACAAAAAAGGCCATGGTAAGAATAATTAAAGTTCCAACAACAATTGAAATTCAAGATAAGATAACAAGAAGGATGAGAAACCTAAGGAGAAGACTTTAGATGGAAAAGGTACTAATTTTAATGAAAACATGAGTTCTTCATATGATTCTAAAGATATCTCTAAAATTTAAACTTCTAATGATAAACATAAAAGCATTAAGTGTTTTAGATGTTTGGGTGTTAGACACATTTGAAGGAATGCATATATGTTTATAGGAGCACGAGACAATGACATTGGGCCTTTAGAATCCAAACTTTCCCTCTACGAGATGGTTTTATACTTTAAAAAGAAAAATAAGGTCACCACCTTGAAGGTTAAAACCAAAATAGTAAAGCCATTTTGGAGATTTGATTTTGGGAATCTCCTCCTACTTTTATCTTGAATTAATATATTAAAAGATATTATTTGAGTTTTAGACATTATCATTTCTTTTAATGTGTTTTAAAGCATAATGCGTTTTCCAAACCATCATTTATTATGTGTCGTTTTCCCTTTATGTATGCAAGAAGTAAGTTTTATTCAATTTAATGGACATTAGTCCATAATTAGATGAAACAGGCCTCCGGCCTATATAAGCGTTAAGACATTGGTTCTTAATCTTAGTCCAACTTTATAATACAAAACTTAGGACTTTGGTCCCAATTTTATGGTAGTAATATTTAACAAATGCAAATCTCATTTAATTAAACCACTAATTTATGAAAATCCTTTTTGTATAAATATGAAGCTTTTGCCTTATTTTATGACAATGATTTTTTTAAGAAAGATGGTACAATTTATACTGAAAAAACATTCATTTTATTGAAATACAAAACCTCATAAACATGGTTATTTATTTTGTACAAAGCCTTTTCAATCATTTGAAACTCATTTTAAAAGAGACTAATTATTATTTAATATAAACTTTGATGTGGAATTATTTATTTTTTGCAATAAAACATTTTTATTTATAACATTATAATATGAACATGTATATCTCCAACAACATAAAGTATGAGAAAGGGGAAACATATGCGTAGGGATTTGTATGCAAATATGAAGTTTGATTAAATAATGCTAACATGCTTAAATGGCATATCACAACATCATGGCATACATATCATACAAAATATACATGAGTTATATGTAAGAAAAGACAACATATAAGATGTCTGCAACATATTTTAATAGACAAGCTTTAGTTTGAACAAAAATGAGATTGTCCTTAGTTCAAAATTCAAAGCATTGCCTTTCTATTCAAGAAACTATGTTTGATTGGAATAAATTGACTTATCTATTTAGACATGGTTCCTATGTTTGGAATTTAAAAAAACATTTGAAACTTGAGCTTTGCATTATATGTTCGTTTGAACATAAAGTTAATGTTTGAAGACACTTATCCCAATTTTCTACCATGGTAAATACAACAAATTATGGTTTTTACTTTAAATCAAACCCTTGCTTTTAGGGACTTCCAGTTGATTCATAAACCCCCTGATAACAACCAATTATATTTTATATTATAATGGAAATTAAGGTTTATTTAATCTTTATTTGTGTTAGTTTTGGTTAATTTCCTTTGGGTTGAATTATTTTGTTGTTTTTAGAGTGTTTGTTTTTATTTTATGTGTTTTTGTATGTTTTTTTAAGGTGTAAATAGGTCTATTTTGGGAATCATGTTTGAAAAGGGATCATTTTGGGGCTTGAAGTGAAGTTTTATTGTCTTTTAGTCTAACACAAGTGTGTTAGAACATACAACATAGATGTGTTGAAAAATACAACACGGGTGCATGGAAAAAGTCCAATATAAATGTGTGGGGAAAATGCAACAAGGTCATGTTAAAGTTGAGCCAAGATGAAAAACCTAAGGATTTAATACATAACTATATGCTTTATTACCTTACAAAGCCAAACACACATAATTTGCCAAATAGTATTTTTGAAGCAATAGGGTTGTGCTTAACTTATACAACACAGACATGTATGATGCACACTCTCTTCTTTTTCATCACCTAAATTACCTTCGAAACCAAAAGATCATCGAGTTTAAGAGAGGAAACCTCTAACTTTCAATGGTTCGGTCTCATTCTTAGGGCTCGACCAAGTTAAGGCTCCCTTGCCCGAATTGATCGATCGCTTCGTGATAAGGAAAATGACCCAACTCGAGACGCTGTCTCTAAGTGTCCTTATGTCATCACTAATAATTGATAGCTGAGAGGCATCTGTTGGGCATCACAAAGAAAATTGGGAAAAGGGTGTTTCAATGTCATAAGGCTAAAAATCCAGAAATGGTTCAGAACTCTGCTCTTATTTTTACCTTTGATGAATGTGACATAACGACTTTCAAATTAATCATGTTATCTATTTTTTTACATTCAAGATTTAGAGCAAATATAGGAATTAAATGTGCATCCAATCACATAAGAAAACGGTAAATCATAGCATAGAATAAAGTGATAAAGACATTCATAAATCGGGCAGTTCATTATAACCTTTTTGATGAGAACTTTGGTCTTCGCATGTGGGTTATTGAGAAAGCATTTCATCGCAAGGGTTTGAAGATAGGGACTTGCCAGTCTAAGTTTTATTTAGGAAATGTCTCATGTTATTTAATTATATACAAGAATCATTTGCATTATTAAAAGCTAATTTTTACATGTGAGTTTCCTAGGCAAAAAATGTGGACATTGGTATGATTTTATTAACAAAATATCCCACTTCTTTGCTATAAATATTTTTGTGACATTTTTCCATTTACGATCGAAAATGCCTTTTTATAATAAAGAGAGAGAGAATCGTGGACTTACTTGTAGCATTCACCCAACTACACTCACAAGAGGGTTATCCACAACAATAATAATAACAATAACAATAGTGGTAATGATAAAAATACCAATAATAATAAAAAGGAGAACATAAAAAACAAAGTGAAATAAATTAAAAAGAAAGACAAAAATCTAGCACATATGTCGGAAATGTGCCAACGTGCATTAGACAACATATGGTCAACTCTTTTATTTTAAAAAATGAGAAATCATATTTTGGGGCTATGCATCACATGACGCATGAGTATGCATCAGGTGATACACGGCCGTATCGGCCTAGCGAAGGCTAATTTCCCCTCATTTTAAAATAAAGTCCTCATCGATGATAGATCTAAAATGAAGCAAAAAGAGATTATTAAATACCCAAACACGATTTTTAAACCAGATCTTTTGGGAAAAGCAACTAAAATGGTAAAAGAAGATTTTACAAGAATAGCCTAGTGATTTCTATCACACAGCAATATACCCTTGAAAGGGTTTCACAACCTAAATCTAAATAAAAATGAATATACAATGAATGTGCAGTAAATGATGAATAAAATTTATAACATTCAAAATGACAAATGTATAAATTTTATACAGTTAAGAAATTGGGTCGAGAAGAGGAAAGTTTTTTATATTACCTTCAGTGTATTTACTCGATTAGACCATCAAATGTCGAATTCATGGACCTTTTTTGTGTGGAAACGATCAAAATCAATTTGAAAAAGTGAAGAACCAAACACCAAAAATGACCTTTTAAATTTGGAAAGCTTTTAAAACCTTTATGACAACAACAATACTTTTAACATAAATTTTTCCAACCTTTTTCAAAGTGATCGGTCAACTTCTTATATAATGAGGTTTGTATGCCACATACACGGGTGTACAATCCCAAACTTTGGCTCACTTGCTAACTTGCATTTGAAAAGTCGACCTACTTTTCAGTTGCACGGGAGTGTAACTCAAGTGCTTCAGGCCACTCGCCTGAAAAGGTAAGATTCTTATTCTGCACGACCGTGCAAGACCTTATGCATGGGTGTGGAAACCCAAAAATGGAAAAAAGCTAGCAATTTGGCCAAACAATGATGATATTCTCTTTATGCATGGGTATGTAAGGCTTAAAACTTGCTTAAATTATCTTTTAAGCCCTTGATCAAGGATATTTCTCATTGTTTGACCTTTTAGTTCCCTCGAGTACCCAAATCAAGCATGAAAACACTTTAAAATATTTTTGAAAAAAGATTTCAACATAGAAAATACCTTATTGTCCTTAATTCGTTGTCGTATAAAGAGCAGTTTTCCTCATTATGTAATCCTAACCAAAGCTCCTCCAGATCTAATGTCTACAGTTACCCTAACTTTTGGGAGGCTAGTATATATGAGAACCTAGGCGAGCCAAAGTTTAGAGTAAGAGAGAGAGAGATGCTTAACTCAGGAGGTGATCTCCTTATTACTTCTTAAGAAGACTTGATTGGTGACCGATGCCAGCCTGTGGTGCATTCCTTGGTTCGAAGGTAATTTTGCTTCTACGGCTATACTTTGACTTGAAGGTGATTCTACTCTATGATTATACCTTGAAGAAGATCCCACTCTATGGCTATACCTTAAAGGCAATCCCACTTGGTGGCTATACCTTGATTTTAAGGCAATTCCACTCCGTGGCTATACCTTGAAGGCAATCCCATTCTGTGGTTATACCTTGATCTAAAGGCAATCCCACTCTATGGCTATACTTTGAAGGTGATCCCACTCCATGGCTATAAATTAAAGACGATCCTACTCCATGTCTATATCTTGATTTGAAGGCGATCCCACTCTATGGCTATACCTTAAAGGCGATCCCACTCTATAGCTATACATTGATTTGAAGGTGATCCCACTCTATGGCTATACCTTGATTTTACAAAAAAAAAAATTGTGTATGTTGGGGTTGCTTAGATTTGGAGTTTACTCGCATAACCACTTACCCCCTGCAGCAGAAAGAGTGTCGTTGCGGGCAACGCTCGTGATACTGCACTAGTCAATGTTGTATAGCTAGTTATATCCTATTTGTCCTGCATTTGTAGTGTTAAAAAGGTTAGGTTAGAGTTTTTTGCCCCTTGTGTAGCTTGATAAGACAATCATTTATGATTTATTATTACAACATGATATGTGAATTCTGTTAAGTCCATTGCATGTTCATTATCGTGATATATAGGTTATTATTAGTTAATTAGTTTTGTCCTGAGATTAGAGCATTTCAAAATTGTGATTAACACAATCAATATCACTTTGTAACACAATGCAACATGACAAGTAAATAAAAATCCAAAGGCAAATTCAAAAAAAATCCTAACAAATCCAAAGAAAATTCAAAAGAAAATAAATAACATCATCCTAAGACAAATATCCAAATGTACGAATATATGAACTGTGTGTGAGATAAAAGTAGGTGTAAGTGACATCATCTTCTTGAAATCATAAGGCCTTAATGCAAGCTGTAGTCAGTCGGGCCCTCTAGCGAAGAATAGGAGCGATTTTTGTAAAATGGTGGGCTTGGTACTTGAGAGGTGGTTGGACCTAGATGTGTGGGTCCTAGGGGGTGAACAATAATAGGA
This sequence comes from Excoecaria agallocha, assembly GCA_037975025.1. Classification (NCBI taxonomy): domain Eukaryota; kingdom Viridiplantae; phylum Streptophyta; class Magnoliopsida; order Malpighiales; family Euphorbiaceae; genus Excoecaria; species Excoecaria agallocha. Next base: position 28,279,854 of record CM075816.1, read on the forward strand.
TAGAGGAACTCGTTAAGGTAACTTGCAAGAAGTCCCATCTCTTCTCGGATCCAAGTCATTTTGGTTGTTTGTACCGTAAAGTGGTGGGACCTGCAACCATTCCATCTATACCTATCATATAGGCTCTAAAATCAGTATCAAGCTTCTTAATCCTCTTCTCTATCTCATCCCTGGCCTCTTTAACTGTCTCATTGGCTGTAAGGAATGTGGTTTCCAGTGATGTGATCTTTTCTGTAGCCTTTTGCACACTCTTATCAACATTCTAGACCTCTATTTTCATCTTGGCCATGTCAATTCTCAACTGTTGCTGATGGGCATTAATATCATTGAATCTCTTTAGGCATGCCTCATGCTACCTAGCCTGCTCCTGGCGAATCACTGGTATATCTACAGCTATGGCAATCTAGGATACCATCATATTTTAAATACACTGCAATATGGCATCCTATGGAGCAACAGGTGCCTCTGGCTATGGTGGAGGTGGTGCTCAAGATGATGTCGCACTGGGGTGGCTATAGTCTCTGGATAGCAAGCCATGCTAGAAGGTGGGAAATGCCTGCATAGTCCACGCCTTGGTTGGCTCCTGACGGGCCTCACCTGTAAAATAATCAGTAAAAGAACTCTTTCCTCCCTAAATCTTGGCCCTAGAACATCCTCTATCTATTGGTCAACATTGAGCTCTTGCTCAGGATGTGGTGGCTATAGGTCATAATCTGGTTGCTCCTGGCCTAGTTATAAGGCCATATCCATCTCCTCCAATGTCATCAATCTGATCTAATGGGGCGCAACATCATCCTCTCTGGCCATACATATATCAAATGCTGCTTCTCTCTCCAAGAAGATACCCTCTCCAGCTGATAGGCCCATCACAACCTTTGGCATGCCTTCTGCCAAAAGCAACCTAGTGACCAGCCCACCTATAACTATCGCCTCACCTGGGTTACGTTGTACCTTCCTTAGGTGCTCTAGGATGGTATAGCTCAAATCTACTTATCTCCCACTCATTATGCCCCATAGATGTAGATCTCTGCCCCATTAATGGCATCAGGACTACCTATCCTCTCCAGATATTAGCAAAAAAGAATTCGATAGAGGTAACAAAGTAGTTGTGATTTCAACATGGTGGACTTTGTTGCTCTCTGCACATATAGAACACCTGGCCATGCAATGGCCTCCCGCGTATGGGTTGGAGAGGATCTTTCTGACCTGACCATGTCCTTCCCTATAGGTAACCCTAAAATCTTAGCAAAGTGCCTGCGTATCATGGACACTAGGTGGCCCTGGATACGGTAGGTGATGACACCATCCTCATCATCTGGTCGCTATTACCCTATATAGCAGAATGTAGCCAAAAAATGCCTAGTGATTTTGGGGTAGGTCCTGTATGCCCTCGTATAAAATGTTATTCATCCCACCTGAGCTATTAAGGCATCGGCCTCCTCAAGTAATCCCAGCTGACCGAAAAGTCCCCTAGACAAGAATCAACTATGTAGCATGTTGACTTCTGCCATAGTTCGGTATCGAGTGGCCTGTTTGGGCATCATCCATATGGGAAAGTAAGGATCCATGTCCTGCAAAAGATAAAATTATGCAATTAATTATAGTGTTTCGCCTAATAGTGTCACTTAGATGTTGGTGTTTCTTGTGCATAAATTTCGGCAGCATAAAGGCTTAAAAAATCTAAGCCCAAACCTACACAAAATTTACCCATAAGAAGCTATAACAACTAAGCAATACTTGGTTTATCCTAGCCCACCATCGGGCATCTAGCAATCATGCCAATGATCACACACAAAAAGTAAATGCTATGTCAGGGTAGGGGAACTCGTCATGTTATCATAGTTATATATTCCATCATCCTTGTTCTTATTGTCATTATGCTTATTTACATGCGAACAACATTCACGAAAAATTTTGTTTCATGTACATATTGGTATAAACACATGCGTCTTTTTTTTTCCAAAGGATAAAGCTTTATTCATTTTAAAGCTATTTACTATTTATTTCATCATCATTCATTTCTTTTTTTTTACCTCTTATTATTCTTTTTGTCTCTTTATTGTATCATTTCATTTGTTTTACATCATCATTTTTTTATTCATTTTTTTAGTTATTAATATTTACACATACTTACACATTATTGTATAAATAGTAAAATTATACATATATTTTCATTTTTTCTACATTACTATGTTATATGCAACAAAAAAATCAATATATCTATCGCCACTATTTTTATTATTATTGTATTATTATTTTATTTCTTATTCTAACTCCTAAATAAGCACTGCCTATATACACAATTTCATTAAACAAATCACTCAAATAATTAATATAATAATATGCACCATAACTAAATAAGCAAAACTAAAAAGAAACCAAAGTGCAATAATCTAACCATAGCATATTTACTCAAACTTTTCTCCAAAACCAAAACCAAAACTATCATCAGCACTACGTCATACACATCCATAACAACTCTTACCATAAATTTCATAGCATTTTGGATCCATTTGAATCATAAAAGAGGTAGAAAGTGTTAAACATACCTTTTTTTGGTTGGGAAGCAAAAACTCAATGAAAATGCATAACTAATATGTCAAAACAAGTGAAACACAAAAACCCAATAATGTACCAAACTGGAATGGCAAAACATCATCAAACGGATAAGAAAAATGGAAAAAACCAGACTGCACCATATTGAACTCGGGAAAGAAGAAGGAGAAGAAGGAAAGAAAGAGAAAAAAGGAAAAAAAAACTATTGGCTTTTTATGTCACAAAGCCTGTGAGCACAGGCGTTCATAGGCTTTGCACACCTATGTAACTTTTGCAAGGCCGCGTAAAAGCCATACAAGGGTGTGTAAGGCAAAAAATAAGGAATTTGAAAAGTTTTGAACATGAAATCTTTCCATGCATGCAAAATGCTACGTGAATAGCATTTTTGCATGGATTTTAACCCAAACTATTGCAAAATAACCCCAATTTCTTTCAAAATAATTCTAAAAATTACAATTTTTATAATTTATCAGCCTAGTAAAAATAAAATTATTTTAATTACAATTTATTTACAAGAATTTACTTTTGCACCAGTTTAATAGTAACAACCTACATTTTATTATTATCATACTCAACATCTATTTATATCTATTTTTATCCATCATTATGTACTTAATTTGCTACTATTATTTTATTATGTACATTTTCTCTTAATTAATTGTTACACATTTTTTATTATTATTGTTTTCGGTGCTCGCATAACCATATACGCGTGCAAAATATACTCTTTGAATTATTTAAACTTTCCTGATAAACATTGTAATATTGAACGGTGAGCCAGCCTTGAAAATTGAAAACTTGATAAATCTCTGTAAAATAATGGTGTTAGAATCGCGCATGTGAGTATGAGATTATGCAGGATGAGGTGTACGACATGCAAAGCCATTTTTTACTGTTCATTTTCACCAAGTGGTAACTGGGGCATTTTGCATAGGCGTGTGTAAGCATTGGGTCCTCAGGAGGCCTTTTTTAAGGTTACCTGATGTGGAAAAATGCTCGTTTGAAGACAACGAATCGAGGATGACGGACTCTTGGTGGTATTAATATTATTTTTTTCTTAAAGCTTTCCTTGAAGCATCCCGAGCTCGGCTTGTGCAGTTGAGCGACTCTAGGCGGGCAAATGATGAGTATACCCTTAACAGGGAACTTGAAACTCGTGTTAAGACCATGTAAAGTCCTTGCACATTGTGCATTTATGGCATGCACACCCGTACAGTCGAAAAATATGCATCATTTGGCCTCAATAGGAGAATTTTGCCTTTTTTAGAATGCACAACCATGCACAAAGGAGTGTGCAGTCGTGCACTCCAAAGAATCTTGCCTTTTAGGCAAGTTGGCCAACTTTTGTAGTGTATAGCTGTGCAAATCAAAGGCACAGCCGTACACTCAAAAAGGTGGTTAGCTTCCCTAGGAGGCAAGTGGGTAGATGGGCGGCACCGCTGGAGTGTACAGCCGTGCATACCCATGGTACGCCCGTACACTCTCCCTTTATAATCTCCCTCCGTTTCTTTCTAAGGGGTTGGCTTTTTGATTTGTTTATAGATTCCAGTACAATCTAAAAACTTAAAGAGAAACTTCCAAAAGCTTTCTAAGCTAAAAAATTGAACTTTTGGCTCTTAGTTTTTAAAATCTCAAGTCATTTTTTTGAGTATTTCAATACTATAAAGGATTCACAAATTCAACATTTGATAGTCTGATCGGGTAAGTACACTGAAGGTAATATAAAAAGCCTTTCTTGGTATTTTCTTAACTATAATAGATCAAGTTAATAAGATGAATAACTTTGCTTATTTGTGCGATGTCTCATTTGATTGCATTATGCATGATCATAATCACGACTCATTCATATTTGACATTAATTCGACAAATACTACTTCATTTAATCTTGGAACACAAAAGGACCATAAAAAGATCTTGATTGCATCCGATTTGACTCCTAAAGAGAGAATAAAATTTAAGAGAATATTGAAAAAATATGAAAAAGTATTTGCTTGGATCTACCAAGATATGCCTGGAATTGACAGGAATGTTACAGAACATGCCATTCCAATGTATTCGAATAGTAAGCTAATAAAGTAGAAGCTTTGAAGACTTAGGCCAGAATGGGTAGAAAAGGTGAAAGAAGAAGTGAAAGGGCACATCGAAGCAAAATTACTAATGAAAGTCCAGTATCTTACCTGGCTAGCCAATGTTGTCCCTGTTGCTAATAAGGATAGAAAAGTGCGAATGTGCGTGGATTATCGAGATCTGAATAAATCTTGCCCGAATGATGATTTCTTGCTACCCCATATAGATCTTCTGGTCGATAATGTGATAAAATGCATGATGCACAGTTTTGTTGATGGATACACAAGGTATAATACGATCTTAAATAAGATGGTAGACAGGGTGAAGACCACCTTCATTACTAAATGGGGAACCTACGCATACAAGGTCATATCGTTTGGGTTGAAAAATGTGGGGGCCACCTACCAACAAATGGCTACTAAGATTTTTGGCGATTTGATACACAAGGAAGTCGAGGTGTATGTCGACGATATGATGATCAAGTCAACTACAAGGGGAGGACATTTTGAGGCCTTGGAAAAGTTTTTCCAACGGATCGATAAGTATGACCTTCATCTTAACCTAAAGAAGTGTGTGTTTGGAGTGACCTCTAGCAAACTTCTACGGCATGTTTTCAGTCAAAAGGGGATAGAGATTGATCCTGACAAGGTAAAAGCCATTTAAGAGATGACAATACAGAAGAAGGAGAAGGAGATTCGAGGGTTCTTTGGATAGATTCAATACATCAACCGATTCATCGCCAAACTCACTTCTATATGTGAGCTAATTTTCAAGCTTCTAAGAAGGGATCAACCGGTCAAGTGGAACGATGACTGTCAAAAGGCCTTTGATACCTTTAAGCAGTACTTGTTGCACCCTTCAGTCCTTTAGCCTTCTAGGCCATTGAAGCCTTTAATCTTATACATCACAGTGGAGCAAAGTTTAGTAGGGGCCATGCTATCTCAATAAGATAAGGATAAAGCTGAGTTTATGTGTAATACCTGAGCAAGAAATTCCTACCATATGAAACCAAGTATATAGATATGGAAAAGATTTGTTTGGCAGTGATATGGGCCTCAAAGAAGCTAAGGCATTATTTTCACTCCTACAAGATCCAGGCAGTGGCTAAGTATAACTTGCTCAGATACCTCCAGTCAGGACCCTCCTTGCTCGGGAAAATAAAAAGATGGTTATTGCTCTTGCAAGAGTTCGAGGTAGAGTATGTAACTAGGAAGACGATCAAAGGAAGGGCGTACTACCTACAAATAATTACTACAGAAACTTGAAGGAGTAAGGGACTACCGGTGAGTAGTGCAGTAGGGTCAGTGTTAACATCCAATCCAAGTAAGGTCTCCGCCAAGATCAAAAGGAATGGAGTAAGCCCCTCGCAGACGTCATTTACAATATCGAATAATTGATAATCTCCAAAAGTACCTCCTCTACTGGTAATGCATAGATAATAAGCCAGGCACATGAAAAGGGTAACCCCCACAGAGTAAGTCTCATTCCTATTGAAATAGTACAGATAGTCAAATAGGAAGTCAAGCGACACTGGTCCCAAAGGTTCAATGAAGGCCCTGACGTCGGAAGGAAAAATCCATAAGGCTCGGACAGCCTCGCGAGGGTAATTAGGAACACAATTTAATACATATGGGAGAGTCCTTGGTGTGAAAGGGATGCCTAGGATGACAGCAAACTCTTCAAGTAATGGGCATATCTCCACATTGTTGAAGCGGAAGACATGAAATCAAGGATCCTAGTAGTGGGTTGAGGCCACTAGCAAATATTCGTCCAACTCCACCCTATGCAGAAACTTCAAGTTAGAATAAGGTGACAAAATGGGATTGTCCCAAGTCGAATAGTCATCAAGTAGCAAGGAAAGATGTTCAGTGAAAGGAGTCATTTTTTTACCAAAATAAAAGATACAAAGTGACATGAGATAAAAGCAAAAGTTCACAAGTACAAAGGAGTAAGTAAGAATGGGAAACACTTAAAATGGGGAACAAGGACAGCTAAAAATTCGGAAGGATTACTTATAAGTTGAGTTGTACAGTCGTACACTCAAAGTGCACGCCCGTATGCGAGGCCTAGTTACCACCTGGTGAAAATGAATAGTAAAAATCATTTTGCATGGCATATACCTCATCCTGCATAGTTTTTATCTCAAGCATTCATACTTCCAGCATAAATTTTGCAGGAATTTATCCACAATTCACAAAATCAAGATGGCTCACATTCCTAAGGAAATAAACCTTATCAAATCCTTCATGTGAAGTAAAAGACAAACCCAAAACATATGCAAAGGGAAAGCAAAGGAAAATAAAAAGGATAGCGAGGTACAAAAAAATGTGTAAATATTTCACTAGTGTTAATTATGACTCAAATGTACAAAAAAATAAATCAGGTAATAACGAAGATGTTTAAATAAGTTGTAAAAGACAATGAGTATGTATATATATGTATGGATTTGTTTAATCAGGTCAGCAAATTATATTTTATGTTCTTAAAATTACCACTTAAGAAAATTTTGATTTTTGGGGTTATTTTGCATGATTTTGGGTCAAAAATCCATGCAAAAATACTATTTACGTAGCATTTTTCATGCATGGGAATGTTTCATATTCAAAGGAATTTCAAAATTGGATTTTTCAGAGTGCATGCCCTTGCACTGGTTAGTACGGCCATACACTTCCCTTGCACGCTCGTACACTCCTTAAAAGCAATAAATCGACGGTTTCTTCTTTCCTTTTTCTTCTTTCTTTCTTCTTTCTTCTTCTCTCCGATGATTTCGAATGGTATCCCTTAGTTTTTTGCTATTTTCTCATTTTATAAACATTGTTTTGTGATTCTAATTCGGTATATCGATCGGGCTTATCATTGTGCACGTTTAGAGTCTTATTTTATGGGTTTTGATCAAGGTTCTCTTGTTCTTCAAAAAGGTATGTAACTATCCCCTCCATCCTTGTTTTGATGATTCAAATGGGTATGAAATTTTATATTCTTGTTGATATAGACTATTGTGAGTATATATAATGTGTTGCTGGTGTTTATTTTCAATTTCGTTTTGAAAAAATTGAGAAAATATGCAAAATTGTGTTAGTACAATTTAGTTGATTTCATAAGTTTGGGAATATTTGCTTGATTTATATAGCATTACCTTTGCTTAGTAGAAAATGGTAGGTTGTATGTGTACATTGTACAAAAAAAAACAAACGAATGATGAAGCTTGTACATATAATGTCAATACACGAATATAGTAGGTAGTGCAAGTTAGTATGCGATAATCATTTTTTTTTGTCATTATTTATTTAGCTCAGGGTGTAAACTCTGTAACTAGTAATAGTATACATTAGTTATTTTCATAAGAAATGCATGTTGGTGACAATGGTATGTGAACATGATTTGAAAGTAGTGATAAAAAAAGGAGGACAGAAGGGATAAAGACATGAGTCATTAAGAATGTGCATGTTAATCATAATAAGAATATAGGCATGATTTATATATGAGATGTATATCAATACGCAAGTATGTGAATGATGATTTTTCTTAATATACAACTTGCTTGGGTCAGTGCATACACATTATTCTTATGAGTACTTTTTGCATGATTGCTAGACACCCAGTAGCGGGTTAGGGGAAATAAAAGGTTGCTTAGCCAATGTAGCCTTGTGATTAAGTTTTGTGCAGGATTAAACCTAGTTTTTCTAAGCCGTTATGCTACCAAAATTCAGGCACAAATTGTTGTAACACTTAAGCAACCTATTTAATAAGTGCAAGATAAACTGACTACATGATTTTGAAATATGCAGGAATAGATCCCTAATATCCGATATGGATGACACCTGAGCAGGGCAACCTGTATTGTGCTCTAGGAAGGACCCACATATTGCCCAGCCAATTCATGTGGAGGCATCTATTGACACAATTGGGGCTGATAGATGAGGCAGATGCCCTAATAGCCCAGGCTGGGTGGACACATTTTTACGAATGGGCATATAGGATATGCCTAAAGGTGACTAGACAGTTTTTGGCTACATTCCAGTATTTGGGAAACTAGAGGGCAAATGATGAGGAGGGGGTCTTTACCTACTGTATCCATGGTTAGACAGTGTCAATGACCCGTAGGTGCTTTGCACAGATCCTGGGGTTGCCTATGGGTGAGGGGGTAGTAAGACTCGAGAGATCCGCCTTAGCAGAGATGTGGGCGGAGATTGCATGGTTTGGGGTCCCATATGTGAGACGGACATCAAAATCTACACTGCTGAGATCACAGTTGTTACATTACCTACACAGGATTCTTTCTTGCTCATATTTAGGCAGGCAGGGCAGTTTTGGTTCCCTTATGGTGGCAGAGATATACGAATTATGGGGCATGGTAGTAGGTAGGCCGATAGACCTGAGCCATACTATTCTGAAGCATATCCGCACTACCCAGTGCCATCCGAGTGAGGCCATATCTATCGGAGGTTTGGTCACCAAGTTATTACTAGCAGAGGGGATGCCAGAGGCATACATGGGACCATCTATAGGAGAGAGTATATAGTTAGACACGGAGATCGCATATGACATGTGCCTGGCCTAGAAGGATGAAGTTACTATAGATGGGATCATGCTGATGACCCTTGAGGAGATGGATGCTGCTCACCAGCCAGACAGGGTGAGACATGGCTACAAGCCACCGATGCCTCCACCTTAACAAGAGCTGGATGATGATCAATAGATGGAGGACATCTTGGGACCAAGGTTTAGGGAGGAAAAAGAGATCCCTTTCATAGACTACTTTGCAGAGGAGGCCCGATAGGAGATAGTTATACATCTACCTCCACAGGATTTCCCTACCATCCACCAGGACTTGCCTCATTGGGCTTATGGTCACCCTGGTGCATCTTCATCCTCAGTGTTGCCTCCACCTCAGCAGGCTGCTCCATGGGATGTTATTTTATAGGGTATACAGGCTTTGACTGTGGCTCAGACTGCCATAGTTATGGACATACAAGTGATACGCTAGGAGCAGAGTAAGTAGAATGAGGCCTACCTAAAGAGGACAGCGGCAATTTATAGCCGATCTGAACAAGACAAAGACAGGGGTCCAAAATGTGGACAAGAGTATGCAAAAGGCCACAGATCGCCTCACGGCTTTAGAGACTGCCTTTTTGACTGGCAAGGATGTTATCAAGGGAGCCAAAGATGAGCTCGAGAAGAAAATTGACAAGCTAGACTCTAACTGTAGGGCTCATGTGATCGGTATAGATGGGATGATTGCAGGGCGCATTGCTATGCATACAGATGATTTGGCTAGCATCCAAAGAGATATAGACCACCTTGTAGGATACCTCAATGAGTTCCTACATACAATTGCAGCTCAGCCACCATAAGCCACACATCCAGGGCCTTTTTCAGCTCAGGCATCAAGTCCACCCTTTTCAGGTGCTGTTCCCGATCCCGTTCTCCATATCGGAGGGCCCCACAGACTATGACCTACATTGAGTTCTCGAGGGTTCAAGGAGCTTATGATCTTCTATCTATATACAATTTTTATATACATACCATAGTTCTCACACACATTTTCAGATTGGGATGATTATTATGAATGTTTATATTGTTCTCCTTTTGTTGATTATTGCATTATGGTTATTTGTTTTATCTTACAATTGGATGTTTCTTTAAAATTTACCAAGATTGTTATCATGAACTTGTTTAAAACTTCCATTTGTTTGTTGGATTGATATTAATTTTCATTAACATATGAGATGTGTTGTATCATAAACCGTTGTTATTTGATATTAACAGGTGAAACATGTCTTGTACTAAAATTCACATCCCAAGATAAATTGATTGATCATCAATTAAATGCATGTTGTCATGCTAGACTTTGTATATCATGCTGCTAAAAGAGAATGCATACAGAAATAATAATACTACAAAGGGAAAGTACGCACAAGAAAAATGCGCGTGAAAAAAAAAATTAAACATAAGTAAGAGTCTTAATGAATAAAGTCGGGGGTAACAAATCCCAATCTAACCTTTTCAACACTGTAAATGCAAGATAAGCTAAATTCAGTTAGTTACACAGTATAAACTGGTACAGCCTCATGAGTGTCACCTTATACGACACTCCTTCTGCTGTAGGAGGCAAGTGGTTATGCGAGTTAACTTTAGATCCAAGCCACCCCAATGTGCCTACACGTACCAGTAAAATTGTTTTCAAATCAAGGTATAGTCATAGAGTGAGATCGTCTCAAGGTATAGCCATATAGTGGGATCGCCTTCAAATCAAGATATAGCCACAGGATGGGATCACCTCAAGGTATAGCCACATAGTGGGATCGCCTTCAAATCAAGGTATAGTCATAGAGTGGGATCACTTTAAGTTATAGCCACGTAGTGGGATTGCCTTCAAATCAAGCTATAGCCATAAAGTGGGATCGCCACAAGGTACAACCACATAGTGGGATTGCCTTTAAATCAAGGTATAGCCACATAATTGGATCGCTTTAAGGTATAACCACATAGTGGGATCGACTTTAGGTCAGGGGCATAGCCACAAAAGTGGAATCACCTCTGAACCAAGGAACATGCCACAGGCTAACGTTGTTCACCAACCAAGCCTTCTTAAGAAGCAAGTAGGGAGTTTGCCTCCTCAAGTAAGTATCTCTCTTTCTTACTCTGAACTTTGGCTCATCTAGACTCCTGCATACATTAGTCTATCCAAAGTTGGACGCAACTGTAAGCATTGGGTCCTGAGTAGGCCTTTGTCAGGGTTATCTGATGAGGAAAATTGCTCATCTAAAGATAACGAATCGAGGATGACAGAATCTTGGTGGTATTAAAATTATTTTTTTTCTTAAAGCTTTTCTTGAAGTGTCCCAAGCCCGGCTTGTGTAGTTGAGCGGCTCTAGATGGGCAAATGATGAGTATACCCTTAATAGGGAACTTGAAACTCATGTTAGGAGCATGTAAAGGCCCTACATGTTGTGTATTTATGGCCTGCGCACCGTACGATAAAAAAATATGCATCATTTGGCCTCAATAGGAGAATTTTGCATCTTTTGAAATGCATGGCCATGCACAAAGAAGTGTACAGCCATGCACTCCAAAGAATCTTGCCTTTTCAGGCAAGTTGGCCAACTTTTGTAGTGTAAAGCCGTACAAACCAAAGGCATGGCCGTACACTTAAAAAGGTGGTTGGCTTCCCTAAGAGGTAAGTGGGCAGATGGGTGGCACCGCTGGAGTGTACAGCCGTGCATACCCATGGCATGCCCATACACTCTCCTTTTATAAGCTCCCTCAATTTCTTTCTAAGGGGTTGTCTTTTTTATTGGTTCATAGATTCTAGTACAATCTAAAAGCTTAAAGAGAAACTTCTAAAAGCTTTCTAAGCTAAAAAGGTGAAATTTTGGCTCTTAGTTTTTAAAATCTCAAGTCATTTTTCTAAGTATTTCAATAATACAAAGGGTCCACAAATCCGACATTCGACAGTCTGATCGGGTAAGTACACTGAAGTTAATATTAAAGGCCTTTCTTGGTATTTTCTTAACTATAATAAGTTTTGTCATTCTTCTCATATGTTAGTTTCTATTATATATTAATTTCTATTAGATTTAGATTGTGAATCCCTTTAAAAGGGGTATATTGCTACGTGATAGAAATTATTAGGACATCTTCTTTAATTTTTGTTTTGACCGTTTCTTTTAAAATGATTTTTTTATCAAAATAAAACCCGATTTAAAAACTCTTCTTTGTATTTGATTGTTCCTTTTTGCTCCCTTTTGGATCTACTGTTGATGAAGAATATGTCTTAAAAGGAAAGAAAACTCACTGTTATCAGGTTGATAAGAATGTGTATTGTTTGATGCGCAATCACGAAGCAACCATTGGCCTGGATGGGAAACATCAACCTGGTTTTGACCCTAAAAGTGGGATCGAACCGTTAAAGGCCAGAGGTTTTCTCACTCAAAATTGATGATCCCATGGTTTCGAAGGTAAAATTGGGTATCGATGGCTCGAAAAAAAAAAAGAAGAAAGCCAAGAGCTACTTGGGCGAAAGGGCACGCATCACAGCATGCAATCATCCTTACACGGCCATGCAAACTGGCATATGAAAAGGATGCCCCGAATTTTCAACTACTTTTTGTTCCCCTCTCATATTCTCCTTGCCCTTTTCATTTCTACTTTTATGCTTCTTATTGCCTTAGTTCTAGTTACATTTTGTTAACAATGACTCTATTTTTTGAATGACTTGTTTTATTACTTAATGATTATTCCTCCTAGGATAATCCTTTCCTGCCTCTCTATTCCAATCTACGATTCCTCTATAAGGTGGAGTTGGATGAAAACCTGCTCGTTGCCACAACACGCTACAGGGATCCCTGCTTTCATGTCTTTCACTTCAATATCATGGAAATATGCCCACTTCATGAGGAATTTGCAGTTATCTTGGGCATTCCTTTCTCTCAAAACACCCTTCCATGCATGCCTAATTGTATCTTGAATTATCCTCTTAAGGTTGTCTGCGCTCATGGGATCTATCCTTCTGACGTTAGAGTGCTTATCGAGTCTCCTGAGCCTGTTGTGCTTAACCTCCTATTTGACAACTTGTACTATTTCTATGGTAACGAGACTTATGCTATGGGCGCCATTCTTTTCATATGTCTAGCCAATTATTGTGCATTACTAATGAAGTTGGCATCTTGAGGGATTATTAACTATTTGACATTGTCAACGGCATCAGTAAAGGACTCACCCCATTTTTGGTGATCCTGGTGGAGACCTTACTCAGATTGAATATAATAAATGTTGACCCTTACTACTTTATTCACTAGCAATCTCCTGCTATTTTAGGTACTTGTGGTCATTTATTTAAGATAGTGCCCCCTTATGGGTTTTCACACTAGCTTTTCTTTGCAGGAAATGTATCTTTTTTTTACAGATTTTCACATAACCCTATGCCTAATTTTTGCCTGAAGTGGACACCAAACCATTCCAATGGCTTTTACATTTATCGTCATTTTCATTTTTTCTTCTCTCACTTCTTTTTTTCATTGGTTTTTTTCTTTTCTTTTTTTCTTTAGATTTGGCTATAGGAAAAGCTTAGGATGCTGGCTGAGCCCCCTCCCCATGTTGTAGATGCATATTCCTTGTGGTTCTTTGGTGCACGTATGCACTGGTACTGGATTGGCACTGTGGAGGAAGGCATCATGTGGTTGAGCTTCGTAATAGAATGGAGTGTGAGTTTCATATACTTTTGGATTTGTATAGAGTATGTGACTCACAATGGGAACTCTGGATGGATTCCCCTTTACAGCCTTTGTAGGGTGACTTTCTATATCACTGCGTACTATGCTCGACAGTTTGGTGTGAGACAGGAGATTGTACGTATGCGTATGAACTTTGGTGGAGGTGATTTAACTGATGCCTTCATTATAGGCTATCATTATATTTGGAGGCATTTGCCTGTAAAAACTAATATCCCTTTTGCAAATGTCTGTAAATTTAAGACCAGTTTGGAATATCACTCATGGGTCATGAAGGCACTTGACACCAGAGCATTCTTGCTAAGACGCTCGGGTAAGAGAGGCCACAGTGGGGGAGGTGCAGATTGACCAGTCTTGTTATAGGGGAAGTTTATTGTTTCTCCTTTTTTTTCTAATGTGATATGTAATGTATGTACAGTAGCGCTCGCTACTTGGACCTATGCTTTTTATTTCCTACTGGTGTGTTTGTATGGTTGGTGTTTTTGTTCTATTATTGTGTTTGTGTGGTTGATGTTTTTGTTTCTTTTATAAATCAATAATATGCCTACTTTAATGTTAACTAAAGTGTATAACTTAAATTATTTATACATTCTCAAATGATTACAGCTTGCAACGATGATAATCATAAAATGACATTTAATGCAAAACACAACCTTTATTTAGTCTCGGGTAGTGACATCTTTAATGTGTCTAACTCTTGTCCTCGATCAACTTTCATGGGTTTTCTTGATTGGCCATTTTCTCTCAACCCTTAATTTTTTTCTAAGGCACCTTTTTTTGATTTTTGCCTTGGCAGGGCATTAAATTTTAGCAAGGTTTCATTTTTTTGATTGTTAACGCGCAGGCTATTATTCTTTCGATTGCTTTGATTTTTTTAGTTATGGAACCTCTTTAGCATATCATTGTTAATCGGTTCTTTGAATTCATTTCCACCACTATCTGTGAGAATAACCACTCCTGTATAAGTAATTTCTTCAAAACAAAGGGACATTCCCAATTCAACTTGAACTTTCCCCTGTAGTCGGGTAAGTCAGGTCTCATCTGCTTAAATACCAAATCACCTTCCTGCAGATGATGGCCCTTAACTTTTTTGCCAAAAGACCAAGCTAATATCTTTTAGTACAACTAATTGTAATAATAAGCTCTCATTTGATTTTCATCTAGCAGGTTCAATTGTGCCATCTTATGCTCTGCCTATTCTGTAGCTCAATCTCTACTAGCAGCACTGCTTTTGAGCCATACACAAGGGAGAAGGGAGTGGCTCCTGTGGAGGTCCTAACTGTGGTTTTACATCCCTAAAGTGCAAATGATAAATTTTCGGTCCAATCCTTATATTTTTGCATATTCTTGGATAAGATCTTTTTCAAGTTCTTATTAATAGCCTCAATTGCCCTGTTCACCTGCGGATAATAAGGCGACAACTTATGATGTTAGATTCTATACTTCTGAAGCATATGTTCAGTTTCTGCTTGAAACTTAACCCCATTTTCTAATACTATGTGGTGAGGCACTTCGTACCTACAGACTAGATTTCTTTCAATGAATCAAGCCATCTCACGTGCCCATAGTCTTTTAAAGGACTTGAATTCCATCCATTTTGTGAAATAGTCAATGGCAACCATGATATACATATGACCATTGGAGGCTATCGGGTGAATTTCTCCGATGATTTCTATTCCCCAAGCTGAAAAAGGCTAAGGTGAGGATAAATTACACAACTCTGAAATAGGCAAATGACTCAAATCAGCGTATTATTGGCATTGATGGAACATTTTCACATATTTGGAGCAGTCGGCATCCATGGTCAACCAGAAGAATCCTTATTGCATGATTTTTCTGGTCAACATTAATCCATTCAAATGCTTCTTTCTCATTTAGGCACCTTAACTAAATGCCGTAAACTTGTCTCATATACAAGATGTCGTCTATGCTGATGAACTGGCTGGCTAATTTTCGAATTATCTTTTGATCTTTCTCTATTGCTTCGGGGAATTTGAAATTCTCCAAATAGTTCTGGACATCATAATACCACGGTTTGCCATCGAACCCATCTAAACTCATGAGTTGTTTGCTCTTAAAGCATAGCTTGGTTGAGCTCATGATTATTACTGGCCTCATAACTATCCCCTCAAGGTTGTCCTATATAGACACCAAGGTTACCAAGGCATATGCCAATTGGTTCTCATCTCACAGTACGTGTTTGAAGGTGTATGCCTCGAACTAACCACTCAAACTCCTCAAATATTCCACAGAAGGCACCAACCTTTCCTCTCTAATGGACCATTCCCCCTTCACTTTATAGATCACTAAGGATGAATCTCTAAACACCTCGACGGTCTTCGCTCCTAATGCTATCAAGGCTTTTACCCCGTATATGCAGGCTTCGTACTCTACTTCATTGTTAGTTACTTTAAACCCCAATTTCTTAACTAATGGGAGTTTTTCACCATCGAGCATGATGAGAATGACTTTCGCTCTGGCTTTTTTATTATTGGTAACCCTATTGAAGTACATTTGCCAACCTTAGATTGTTATGGCACTGATGCTTTCTTTTGGGAATTCATACTCAACCTGGTCCCCTTCTAGTGGGTGATTGGTAAGAAATTCTACAACTACCCTTCCTTTGATCATCTTTTGGTTACATATTTCACTTCAAATTCTTGCAAGAGCAAAAGCCACCTTCCCATTTTCCCTAGTAGGGATGGTGCTTATTAGAGGTATTTAAGTGGGTTATGCTTAGCCACTATTTGAATCATGTAGAAATGGAAGTAGTGCCTTAACTTCTTTGGGGCCCATATCACCGCCAAGAAAATCTTCTCCATGTCTATGTATTTGGTCTCATATGGCAAAAACTTCTTACTCAAGTAGTATACGGTGAATTCGACTCTGGTATCATCCTTTTAAGCTAACATGGCTCCTACTGAACCTTGTTCCACTACTATGTATAGAGTCAGAGGCTTTGACGGTCAAGGCAACTGAAGAATTGGGGCATGTAGCAAGTATTCCTTAATGGTGTTGAAGGCCTTTTGACAATTTTCATTCCACTTGACCGACTAATCCTTTCTTAGAAGCTTAAAAATTGGCTCACATATAGGGGTGAGCTTAGCAATGAACCGGCTAATATACTGAATCCGTCCTAAGAACCCTCTAATCTCTTTTTTTTCTTTGACACCGGCATCTCCCAAATGCATTCACCTTATCTAGATCCACCTCTATCCCCTTTAGATGATGACATGCCCTAGTAACTTACTTGAGGTTCCCCAAACACACACTTCTTCAGATTGAGACGGAGATTGTACTTATCCATCTTCTAGGAAAACTTCTTTAAGGCCTCAAAATGTTTGTTCCCTTGTAGCTGACTTGGTCATCATGTCATTAACATACACTTCAACTTCTTTGTGGATCAAATCACCAAGGATCTTAGTAGCCATTCACTGATAGGTAGCTTTTGAATTTTTTAATTCAAACTGTATAACTTTATACACATAAGTTCCCTAGTCAATAATGAAGGTTGTCTTTACCTGATCTACTATTTTACTCAAAATCTGATTGTATCCCACATACACATCAACAAAACTATACATCATGCACTTCATTGTGCTATCGACCAACACATCTATGTGGGGCAGTGGAAAGTCATCTTTTGAGCATGCTTTATTCAAATCTCGATATCTATGCACATTCATACCATCCCATCTTTTTTGGCAATAGGGATGATGTTGGCTAGCTCAGTAGGATACTGGATGTCGACTAAGAACTTTGCTTCAATTTGCTTTTTTACTTCTTTTTTTACCTTTTCTACCTATTCTGGCCTGAGCCTTCGAAGCTTTTATTTTACTGGCTTACTATCTGGATATGTTGAAATAGCATGTTCTACAACTTCTCCGTCAATTACAAGCATGTCTTCTTAGGTCCAGGCAAAGAATTTTTCATATTTCTTTAATATTCTCTCGAATTTTATCCTCACTTTAGGAGTTATATCAGATGCAATCAAGATCTCCTTAGGGTTATCCTGAGTTTCGAGATTAAATGGAGTAGTATTTGTTGAATTAATGTCAAATATGAATGAGTCATGATTATGATCATGTATGATGCAATGAGACATCACACTAATAAGAAAAGTTATTCATCTTATTAACTTAAGCAGGAAAAGGTGCATCATCACAAAACAATTCTAGAATGTAAATTACATCAGCAAAAGAATCATCTTCTAAATTGGGAATAGCCAATACAGCAGCAGATGCCTCTCCTTCTTTTAATGATGTCTCCTTCTTAAGGACCATAGCTTCACACTCAATCTTTTTCTTTCCTTTAGCCTTTGTGGCTAGTGACTTCGGTGTCAGTAGCTCCTCAGGGTGACCCAAATCCAAATCAACGAGCTTGACCATAACTTCTCCATCCCAAAATCCAAGTAAAGGCTTGATTGTTCCAACTGACCAATCAATGATGTCATCAAAGATCTCAAATCTAAGGACAACCTTCATTTTAATTACTATGGGCTCAGTCTCTCTATAGTACTTGCATTCCTTGGACGCTGACATAAAGCTTTCCAAGATATGAGGAACCTTTTTTGGCTGCAAGCTAGATTGCTTCTTAGCATCATTCTTACAGTAACCTAAACCTCTCCTGTCTCTTTGACCAATTGGAGTAATAAGTATAGGGGTCTCCTGAGAGTTCTTTTCTAACCTGGTACCTAGCAGATAATTCATTTTCTTCATCATATTAACAGCCTAAGTGCTTGCAAAATCTATTTCTCCTCCCTCAACATCAATCCTGGCTATGTGGAACCTACTGAATGGCTGATTAGCTATGCTCAAAGTAGAGACTGAATTCTTTCTTACTGCCTTGATAGTAACCATACTGCCCTCGTATAGAATTCAAACCATTTAGTGTAAGATGGAAGGGACCCCTCCCAATTTATGGAACAAATGTCATCTCAGTAATAGAGAGAAATTAGTTGGTATCTATAACACTGC